>QFES01003206.1:0-20660 GCA_003316375.1 Tylopilus plumbeoviolaceoides
AGCGACGAAGACGAAAGCGAGGGCGAAGATGAGCAAGAGGACGAGGACGAGGAAGAACCTTGACCTCTGCCGAAAAAAAAGTGGTCCGTTCTGGACTGAGATCGTGTATACATACATATGATCGTAGATGTGTACCGATGCAAGTGGATATCGTTCTACACCATGATTGGATTGCCCTTCCCATTCGCTACAGCATCCATCCGAAGGTTAAAACACGATCTTTTGACTTTGGCTGGGTAAGATCGCTGCAGACTGGCGCTGTGCATGTGCAAGGGCGGCACCTGGTCTGGCATGTCGTGTACTAGTATGCGACTGGTCGTGACCAGCGCGATCAGGTCGCCGTGGAGGAGTAGAAACCGCCTCCAGCGGCACGTCTGCAACTTCATTGTCTTCTTGTTCTGTATGGCGAGGTCGATGTTGCTTGGTGTGCGGCGTGAATGCAGATCCTTTTCGAGGAGCCTTGCCATCGCCACCCTTGCGTTTTGGACCCTTGTCCGCTTCGGGATGTCGAGGACCACCGCCTCGTCGAACTGCGTCAGGAGAGGCGTACTCGACGACAAGGTCACGTCCGTTTAAACGATGGTTCCGAGGATTGAGGAGAGCCCCAGTAGCGTGTTCGATGCTCGTAAAGTCGACGAAAGCGAACCTAGCATCCGTCACCGTCGTACACGGCGCATATACGCAGACATGAGCGGGTCAATACGCATTGGCACAGACACGAACATGAGAGACAGACCCTTTGCAATTACCACTGTCCTCGAACGTCCCCATACGAATCTTTCGTATCCACACGTCTTGGCCCTGGTTCACTTCTTCCCCCTTGTCCTTGTGCCCCCCATACCGGTGCGCTTCGAACAATTCCCGAATCGACGCCTGCGTCGTCTCGAACCCGAGATTACCCAGAAACAAGGTGGGCGCGGGCGGTTGTTTCTGCGCGCGCAATATCTTTTGCGCCGTCTTGGACAGACTTTTTCCCTCTACGGTCGCCGCACCTGGGGCTCCTTTCTCGACCCCGCCTCCGCCCGTCCCGGTTCCATCCCCTTCGGATGGCTCTGTCTTAGCTTTGGCAGGTCGCCCAGTGAAGTCATCCCCTGTGCGTTGGTCGGCTTATGCCAGAGAGTGACAGAGAGGAGAGGAGAGACGCACCGTCCTTGATGAGCAAGTGTCGCCCGTCGAGCTGGCCCTCGGAAAGCGTGATCGCGACCACCTTGGCATCCGGCGTGTCGAAATCGACGTACGCGAACCTATAGCCCACGGTCATCCAACGTGTACACCATCCCCCCCGAGCACGCGCACGCACCCCATGTTCTCGCCCGTCGTTTGTGTGCCGCGTCGCATCGGCATATGCACCCGCGTGATCGTCCCAACGCCATCAAAGAACTCCCGGAGGGCGTCTTGCGTCGTCCGGAACGACAGATTCCCGACCCATACCGAGTGTTGACGTTTTTGCCGTCTGGGATCGTCCGCGGGCGTATTGCTGGTATCGACGGTGGGCGTGCTCGTGCCGTCGTCGAGCTTGCGTTTTTTGCGTGGGGCGTCGGACGCAGGCTTGGCCTCGGTTCGTTTTTGCTTTTTCTTTTGCCGTCGCCGTTCGGCATGCGAGAGCGCCGTGACCCCTTCCACTGGTGATGGTCGCGGAGCATCCGAGTATTCTTGGTCGGACCAGTCAGATGATTCGACCTCGAATTGTCTTTTCTTTTTCGTTGGTTGTGAGGAGCCAGATTCCGAGGACAACCCCGGCGAGGCAGACATGTTTGTGTAGAAGTTAGATCGACTACACCAATGCGTGGTAAAGCAAGAGATAGATTAAATCAGTGTACATCATTAATATACTAGCTTTAGGATATCTCCCCTCCACGAGGTAGAAATAACTTGAAAGCACGCATCATCGTGAGCACACACAAAGAGTGTACACCCGTCTCGTCATCGTTAGGTGACGTTTGAGTCATGACCCACCCATCAGGGAGCCTGTCTTCGCCGGCCCGCTTCCTCTAGCACGCTCTTTGGCCCTCGCCTTGCCATCGCCCAGACAAAGACAATGACGATGATCACAAACTGCAACCACAGCCAAATCTCCAGCACGAATGCCACGATACCACGCTGCCGCGGTGCAGGCGACGAGGCCGCCGTTTTCGAACCCACTGTCGAGCCCTCAGCTGAACGTCCCTTACCGTCTTGCCAACCCAAATTCGAAGGCAAGGTAATCTTGCCTTTGCTCCGACTCATCGTGTCCACGATCGCTTCGAAAGCATTCACGAGTTGCTCCGGGACAGGCGTGGATGGTCGACTTAAATCGACGCTGTGGGGTTTGTCAGCAGGAATCAGCGTCCCACCGAATCGTCCTTCTTTCCAGTGAGCAGCCCGCATTCGTATTGTCTGGGACTTTCGGCGCTGCTTCTCAGCGGGGGAGGTCAGCTTGGAATCCGAGTCGTTCAACACGCTACGATGCTCCATCACTGGCCAAGAACCAAGCTGAATCGCGGTACTTCGTCGAGAAAGCGAGTTGATAGGCATCAAAACATTGCTGGTGGATTGCTCGGGTTCCGATCGAGCGTGGACGCCTGAGCTAGATGTGCTGCTATCAGCACTCTCGGCGCCGGGAATGATAGACACTAAGTTGGCAAGGCTCGACGTCCGGAGATGAAAGTTTTCAGGACTGCCATCTCGTCCTGCTTGACTATCCCAGTTGTCATCGAATGCAGCCCCGAGTTCACTGTCAAGTGTGGGAGGGCAACGATCTCCTTCAATGGGAGAGGATAAAGTTTCTGGTGAATTTTGGGGTAGAGTTGATGATGGGGATGGGGACGTAGGACTCGCGGCAGATGATGTATTGCTCGGCTGAGGAACGAATGGCACTGGCGGCAAGCCAGGAATCACCATATCGAGCACTGAGGGTGCAATTTCGGATGCTGGTGAGCCCGAAGACGCCACTTCCTGCCGAGGCGAGTCGAAGAGACCAACAACCGAGCGCCGCGCCTTGGGTTGGGCGATGACGGGAATGTGATCCGGACAAACGGCTTGCTTCAAGCTACTCTGCATGTCCTCGTCAATACCATCCGAAAAATCGACAGAATCTTCGACTGAAAGAGTGCGACGTAAGCTGGCAAACCGAATGGTCTCATTTGCCTCGTCATCCCCAGCGTTTGGACTCGCTCCATTTTCTTCGTCGACCCATTCGACACCCTCACCATCTCCCAAACTCTCATAGACGAGACGAAGATTCGTGGCATCTTTCTGAACGTTCTGCAATTGAGTAACCGTCCGTACTTGTTGCTCGGTGATCTGAGCATTGGTCTCCTCGAGTTCTTGTATCTTGAGCAGGAGTTGAGAGACCAGAGCGTATTCGTGGGTCAAAGTCACCGGCGACTGAATTGATGGAGATAACCGGAAGTGGTGCGATAGCGAGGCAGACCGCAAGAGACCGGTCTGCAGGGTCACCCTTCTCGGACGTTCATCAAGCAGGCCTTTATCCAGGCGATCTGGTCGAACGGCGGCCTCTGAGATGTGCCTACGTCGGGGTGCAAACCTGGCCTTGGAGGAAAGTGCCCCACCCGGGGCGAAATCCCGTATTTCGGTGTGTTGATCCTCTCCATGATCTGTCTTGTTTCGCAGTGCGCGGAATCTCTCCTCCCGCTCGCGTTTCCTTTTCTCTGCCTCTTCATCTCTTAGAGCAGTGCTCTCGCTGAACACCTTGGCCTTCTTCTCGAGCTCATCGCTTCGTGCACGTGTCTTGTCGAGTTCGTCCCGAAGTCCCTGGATTTCTTTCTCCAGACTCCGGAGTTTCCTTCGACCCGTTTGGTCCGCTTGAATAGACTCGGCTTCAAGCTTCTCAAGCTTAGCAAGAAGTTCGGCGTTCTGATCCGAGAGGAGAGCCAAATCTGCGGGTGAGACGGAGACCCGACGACAATGTGGTCGAAGACGTGGGATGGACGCGCTAGCATTTGCAGACATGTGTGAGTCGTCTGCGCCATAATAGTGCGGCGACTGTGGTAGCTGAGAGTCGGACGACATGGGCGAGGGCGTCGAAGACCCCGCCGGGGGAGACGACGTAGGTGAAGGTGGCAAGCGTGCCAGCAACGCCTTGTGCCTGGTCTTCAACTCTCGGTTACTTTCGTACAGGCTCTTGCAGGCTGCACTCGTCACGTCAAGTTCTAAAGTGGTTACACCTCAGTGGGCAGCACTTTGGGATAGCAGGTGACTCACCGAGTTCGCGATCTTTGATGATTTCATCGGCTTTGTGGAGGAGATCAGAGAGCTCTTCTCTCGATCGTTCGCTCCATTGGTCGGATGTTGCAGGGAAGGGAAGACGGGTCCAGTCACTCCCCGCAGAATCCGCCGAACGTTTTACATGTTCACTCAAAGGGAGTGGTTCACCGGGAAGGGACAGACGGTAGGGAGGTGGTGGGGATGAGTTGAGTTGAGAGGAGGCTCGCCGTACCCTGGCAGGAGGCCGGGGACGCGGAGTGATGGACCCGGCCAGCATCCTAAATGTATGACGTGGTTATGTATGGCAAGGAGGATCCTTGTAATTGGGAACGATACGAAAGGGAAGGGCAAGTTAGAAAGAGAGCATTAGACCGAAACCAGACAGCAGACGACGAGGATCGGTCAATCTAAAAAGTTTCATGTGGATTCAGCCCGACATGTTCTGTACTCTTGGTTGCTTATATAACTGCTGCCCGGCAACGGCCGCCTGGCGAAATGGCATCGCGTCTGACTACGAATCAGGAGATTGCAGGTTCGATCCCTGCGGTGGTCATGTACTTTTTTGCCCGAAATACTAGGGAGAACTGGACTCCACCGTCCCATGCAGTGATGAGGTACATATGTATTGTGCCCCAAGGGGAATCTGAAACATTATTTGCTTTGGCTTTATTATGATTCGGCGAAGGCAAGGCGGAGGACACTCATTCTCACGAAGAACCAGGGAATATAAGCGCTCGTTCCCATTGTCTTTCACAGTTGATCCCCTCACTAACACCCTCCACGAGCCCTTGGTGCGAGCAAGGTAAGCGCACACTTGCTTATATACCATCGACCCAAACGGTTTTTGCAGTAGGACATGCCCTTTTATACACCATGTTCGACCACGTCCCTTGCTTCACTGGCAGATCCAGATTCAGATTCAGACTCGGACAGTGTGGACTCACTCTTTGACGAGCCCTCCATGGGGTCGATCCCCGTAGCGATGCGACGCGCTCCACCAATTCCAGGACTGTTCGTCCCTCCCGTCTACATTTCTCCGGAGCTGGCAGAGCAAACCATACGAGAATGCATGTCTCTATATTTCAACGACAGAGACGTCAACCAGATCATGCTCTTTGGGCGAACCGTAACAGCCGCGGACGGAGGAGAAGATAACATCGACGCGAGGATGGGCAAAGGATTGCCATCGGTTTTGATTCAGCTGCTCCACCAGTTATCTGGATTATTGCAACCTTGGATCCCGGGCGATCTTCATGATCACCTCTTTCCACCGTGGGGCGCGCCGCCTCGAGCACGACAAGCGATCTTGAATCTATATCGTCCTGGAGAAGGCATCGCGTCACATGTGGACTTGCTAACCAGATTTGACGATGGGATCATTGGAGTCAGCTTATGCGGGAGCTGTGTCATGTCCTTTGAGCAAGTGGGAGACGCCAACCAACAATCAAAGGAACGTGGCGGGGAGCAGAAGAAATGGGATTTATACCTGCCGGAGAGGAGTCTATTGGTGATGTCAAAGGACGCGCGATATCATTGGAAGCATGGGATACCAGGGAGGACGCACGATCTCGTCGAAAACGAGGTCGAATACCATGGACCCTGCTTGATCAAAAGAGACATTAGACTAAGTGTCACCTTTAGGTGGCTACTCTCAGGCGCGGATATTGTTGGCGCGCCAGAGGCCTGAGTCCTAAATGCATCAAAGCATGGCTCGGTAATGCTGTACAACCGAGCGGATCGTGTATATTAGGTTGGAAGAAGGCAGTGAACATTAAGGGTGTTCTATGATCCGATGCCTATGTCCATGATACAAGCGAGCTGTAAGCTGCGTGCCAGGTGATTAAAAACCACCCCGCAGAGCGAGCACGAGGTGGAGAACTGATCCGGCTGTAACGTTGAACTCCTTGGCAGTCTTGTCGTCCGGCCTTGCCATAGATTAAGTACGACGAGGATAGATCAAACACGCGTCTTACATCTGTCTTCCACCAAAGATCAACCTTTGTTGCTGTGGTGGTACACCCGACTGTTCCTCAACTTTCTCCTTTATACGAGTGATCTGTGAAGAAAAGTGAGTATCTGAATGTCTGGAGAAAGAATTTCACGCCTTGCCTGATCATCCGCATCGATGTCCAGTTCAATCTTAACGCCACAAGATCAGATAGGTACAAAAGAGATGCTGCAGGACTTGCCTCCTTTCCAGTCAGTGTCTTGAAAAAGAGTTATCAGCACCAGAAGAAAGGCCGTATCGTGGGCAGGGGATGTACCTTAACTTTGATCAACATCTTTCGAGTGAGGAAACGAGCTGGCGGCTGTGTTGGGTGCAGGGGTGGATTGCTGACTCAGCTAAGTTCCTCAGGCTCACTGGCCCGGGCACTGGGCTACACGGGCTCCCGACGTTAGAACCTTCCACATGTCGCTGGACGCATCCAAATGACTCGTGGAAAGGTTCAAACTTCCAACGAGGCCTCGCCAGCTAGTGGCGTCCAGGGCGCGTCATGCGTCGTTGGTTGTGAACGCGGCCCACTGTCCCAATGGCCTCCAGATTTCGCTGGAACACAAATAAACGGCGTCCGCTTGCGCGAAAGGCTCAGATCCAAAAGCTCCAAGGGCTCAATATTCAATATTCAATGCCCAGCGGTTGGGATCAGCCACCCTCCACTACTGACCATGACGCAGACTCTCAGACGTCCAACTTGAATCCTCCTTTCCTGAAATCCACCCACCGCGTCATGAAATCCCAAGTGAAGGCGCCACAGAGGTTGCCTCGGAGTAGCCTGCGCGAGACTTGAGCTTGAATACCAAGAGATACCATCGTGAAAAGACGCTGGTGGCTATGCGCCAACAAGTTGATGATCTCGAAGCATGACTATTGCCGCAGCGGCGGAACAGACGGACGAGCCAACTGGCACACTCAATGGTTTCCCCATAGGTGAGGCTCGTCATATGTATCGAGTAGGCAAACATGCAATTTCAACAACAGCTGGACTTGACATGGACTCGGAAGGCTCGCGGAGCATGGGGAAGGGGATGTAGCCACGAGTGAGACAAAGGTTCGCACTGGGACGATTATACATGCTGCCATGATATCAGATTCAGGCAAACATATAAGCGAATTTCCAGGTATCACTGGCATGCTAAGCAACGGAGGCACAACTCACAAGAATACAAAATACGAATTGCATCACCCCACGTACTCGTTGCGACCAAGAGAAGTCTCAGGGTTGACCAGGTGCGAGGTACTTCTAACCCATGAATCGAGCGAGACACAGCTCGAAGGCTGGTAAGTGCTCATGACTGAGATATAAGAACGTATGATCACTTCGGAGCAGGCCAAGGGACGCTTAGTAAGTTACCGATTATGTGCATCAGAACTTGAAGAAACTCGTACGTTTTGCATCCGAAGACCGTTCTCAGGTGGATCCGCCGATCTTAGACACATCGGGACCATCCAAGATAGCCAGACAAAGTATATCATCAGCTTGATAATTTTGGGGGATTCGTTCAAGAGTATATAGTCTCGATAGTGCCTCTGCATCCTCGACGGAGGGTCTTCAAGTTTGTATGTAGCAAGTATTGTGACCGCCGACTAATGTTTGATCAAGTTCAAAGTGGGATGAGAACATGTAGTATCCTCATAAATCATACGCGACTCTACCGCCAACGCAGGCGTAGTGGTAGTCGCGTCGGTACCAGTTGCGCATGTTGCGCTTCTCAGCGATACGCGGGACCGTCACAAAAGAACCGCCCAGCTGCAGTGCAAAGGCCCGGGGGCGCTGAGCGAATGCACAACAGTACAAGATGTGTGCTGACGTACCACCACTCGGTAATGACCATCGACAAAGTCAGCGGAGTACCTAGAGACGAGGATCATCAAACGCACGAGCACTGGACGAATTTCACCTACCCGGGAGACGACAGAGATGGGACGAAGTCCTCAAACTGGTCAAATACGGTCGAGGTCCATTCCCATACACCGCCGTTGTGTCCCTTCCCTCCGCGTCCTTCTACCCCCGTCGTAGCACTGAACCAATCGTTGGTCAAGGTCGGCTACATGAACAAATTCGGAATCACTCACGGGACGGGATGCCAGTTCCTAAACCCGATATTCGCACCTTCCTCGTAGCCACAAGCAAACATGTTCATGAACGCGCGAAGTTCAGCCTCAGTAGGAAGGCGACCACCTTTGGCGCTCGCATATGACGACAGGTTGTCGTAGGAGGTGAGAACAGGCCAATCCCCGGCAACACTCATCGACACCGGGCCGTATAGCGTACGGACCCTTATCTCTCCGTCGTTGAGTTTCACCCAGCTTGCAGGGAACACGACCAAGTCTTCTCCGATACTCTTGTAGTACTGGAAGAATTCGCCGTTAGTAATGGGCCGCCAGGACATTCGGAAGGCATCGACGGAAACCCGGCGGGATGGGCTCTCGTTGTCCCATCCACTGGCAAATACGCCCCCTTCCACATCCGGCACTTTAGTGGTTAAATCAGCTTCAGTGTCGTCCATACCGAGAACAACTGTAGTAGCCTCGATGACCATAGTAGCAGAGGAAGGCTTAAGAGCACCATTCCACGAAGTGAGAAGGGACTCCCACGGGGGTATAGTGAAGTCTGGAGGAGGGATTGCTCCAGTTCCAGCTCGTTGGAGAAGCATGCATAGTAAAGTCTAACATCGTGCGTTAGATAGATGTACGAGAATGGATGGGAATAAAACAGACCTCGGTATATAACGCCTCATCTTCATACATCATAGAGAGCGTTTGAACCATTTTTCTGGTCGGTTGTACATCTCCGACGGATACGCTAGCATAAACGTTACTGAGTCGTTCTCGTACGCGTTTCCTCAGGGAGAGGATGACAGCTAGCGAAGGCCAGTCCTGGTCGTCTTTGGGGAATTCTGAGTTCGGCTGATAGAATTCCGTCAGCTTTAGAATGGAAGGAGGTGGAGGGAACTGAACACAGTATTGGATTGAATCGTCCGCATCTGGGCGCACACTACCCTATCCAGATGGGATAAGTATTAGTCGCATACAATGCGATTAAATAAGACCTACTTCAACGATAGACTACATTCCAATTCTCAGTACAAGGAAAATCATGAGAATAAAATAAAACCAACCTTGAACTGATTCGGCTTGGTGTGCGGTTCCTGGGTTTGAGAAGGATGGATCTCCAAAAGCGTGGGTATGTGACCAAGATAAAACAAGCGGATGTGGCGGAGGTCTACAGGTTTCTCGCCAAGCATGGGAGATGGGATCATCCGGAGCGTAACGAAGTCCCATGTGTTCCACATATCTTGCCAGTCTCGTATGCTCGGAATACTAGTACATAGATTTTCCTTGCTGAATGGAATCGGTGGTGACAGTGGGATGGGAAACATGAACGGTGGACGTTCTAGCAGCCACAGAGAGTAGCGTGACGTGCTATCTGTCCATCGCTGGATTGGCCGCAAGCCAGCACCAGCGAACAGCAGATAGGCATCTCTTTCCGAATACTAGGGAAGACACGATGAGTATCAAGAATAACCGATAAATATATTGCTACCTTCAAAGAATTTGTCATCTCGACGAGCTCATCTTTTGCGAAGGATATCACTTCCTCTGTGCCTGGGATGGTAATCTGATGGGGGCGTAGACACCTGACCAATGCTTTGTGTACACCTAAATCCGAGTCTATGAACAATACGCCGTGACACCCTTCAGCACACTTACGGTTATCTTCATCGTAAGAGTTAGCATATGCCCAATTATCGAGGTCAAAAATTTCTGACTCCCCGAGAACGGTCCCTGCAGCATGAAGACCATTCATGAAGAAGTCAGCGGCAAGACCTTTGGGGTCGTTGTAAGCCAGCTCGATTTCCTCGCGGTTATTGTCGTGATCGAGACCCAGCAAAAGAGTATCGCCATGACCAGCACGCAATGGCAACGAGCGAAGGAACATAGCATCCTCTCCACGTGCAAAATTTCCGATAGAGGAGCCTAGGAAGAGCATATGAACCTGAGGCTGTTCTGGTTTTCCCGCGTCCGCGACTCGTTCGGTATTTGCTAGTGACTGGTCTAGACGAATACTCTGCAGCGTGTATGGGAAAGACGCACCGTCAATGTTTGAACAGACGCCATTAGCAACTGCGTCTTGTAAGCCGCCTTGGCGTATGAAAGAAATGCCGTTGTCCCAGGTGCCAAGCATTCCCTTTGCCTCGATCTTCCCTTTCAGAGCGGGACCAAGGTCAGAATTAAGCAATCGAACCAGAGTCCGTCGAATCTCTTTTTCTTCAACATCGAGCGCAAAGTATGTCACAGAAGGCGTGGTCGACGTTTCTGACACTAGGCCGGCAAAGGCACGGAGGATATGAGAAGTCTTTCTCAGAGAGCTTGGATATGAATCAGTGCCAGACTTTTTGAAGACAATGAAATCGCTGACCCTGAACCGAGATCTAATAAGACCTGGGATGTTGTGCCTTCACTGCCTACCTGTGAACGGCAGTGCATGGTCCGCACAATTTCGCAAGCATGTATGCGGAGTATTTCATCCTCTGCACCGAACAGGTAGTATTCCGGTGCATCTATGGTGACTTTATCGTAGAGTATCAGACCGCGTTCGTCGTAGAGAACTAAGCTGGGTAATGATTTTGTGTATGGTGTTTTGAGACCCTTGATTATGGTGTCGAGGAGGCTTTGGTGTTCATCCGGGCTCTTCTTGTAGTTTCGAATGTCATGAATCTGAACAGCGGCAGTGTTCGCGACACTCATAGTCAAGAGGGAAGAGGTGCTGCTCAGAATCGAGTGTCACGATGACTGTCATCTTCTGGTGGACGGTACCTCATTTTATAGTGCCCCAGAGTGAAGCATAAGGTAATCACTAGCAAATAGTACCTCATGCGCGATGACTGAAATTGAAGAAGTTGGCGAGTTGGATATGATACGTGCGCGGAAAAGTGCGGACAACACACAACAAAGGTAAGCGGTGCAACTGAAATTGCCATGGAATGATAAGCTGAACGGATACGTTCCAAAAAGCAGGATTCTGACCTCTCGATAATTCCCCAAAGTATGACCGAGGAATCATATCACCACCATCGAAGTAGTGAGGCGGTACATGGTCAGTTACATATGGAAATCTGATCAATGTGGTTGTTCATCAACTCTTCTCGGTGTATCGTTTGAAGTGCGGCGCGGTGACCTGCAGATGAATCGATGAAATTACCAGAAACCCTGAGAAATCGCAAGTAATTACCGTCTGCTAGATCACCACCCATTGGCATAGCCGGGTTGAATAACTTTGGCATCTTGATGGCGAATTCCACGTAACAGCACCTTATAGAGTTATGCAACGCTTGAAGCCTGGTAAATATGACGTTCCTTACACGCCATCGATGGTCCCCGTGTTCGACATGCTTGGCTGCGATCATCAGCGGGATTTAATTTCCAGAAAACACGCAGGGGTTCTTCCACTAGTCCGTGGACTCGATACGAAGCTTTACGGCTTCTGTATTCTGAGGCATGGTTCTCATTTTTACAGTAACATAACACGCACGTTCAAATGATCCATTCATCAGGAAAGCGAATTCTTTTGTGGACCTCTGTAAGCACGTAAACGATAGACAGAATATCGGGGAACCCTCATATATCATCTGCGTAGGTTTCCTCTGAGAAGAAAAACATAAAGCTCAGCGGACGACACAAGACAAATATAAGGAATGTGACTGACCTATTTACCATTGCCAATTTGTGCACACGTGCCTTTTCCTCTAGCGACCTACTCTCCCCCTGTACCACAGCGATCATTTCCCTCGCCAGTCGTACCTCCAGACTCTTGCCCGGCCGCGATTCGCTCGCTGCAACGATCGCCTTGAGTCCCGCACGCACGCGCTGTTTCTCTGTCAACGGGTGTGGTGTTATCATCACTTTCGTCCCATATTTGAATGAGACAACGCGGACGGCGGGGGCGGCGGCCATGATGGCCTGTCGGACGATGGGTGTGGGGGGTGCGCGCGTAAAGGTGTGAATGTGAAGGAGCATGCGTGAGACGGTGCGCGCGGCGCGTGCGCGGAGACCGTGTCGTTGAATGACAGCAACGATGTAGTCGAGCAGGGGGTCGCGCGCGGGTGGAATGAACATGTCGGCTGCGGTGGTGTTAGCGTCCACCGTAGGGGGGTGTGTTTGTTGAGGTGCGGGTGTGAAACGCAGGGGAGAAGAAGCAGATGTGGACGTCTTGGCGCTGAGACCGAGAGTCGAACCCATGAGGGCGTTGAGCATGTCGGCCGACTTTGCGAGGGTGCGCTCGTCGTTGGACGGTTTGGTACTGGCATGTCGTGAGCAGGTCCATGCAATGGCGGTTTTTGGCAGGCGCGTAAGACGTGGAGCTAGCTGTGCAAGTGTGGTGGTGGCCGAGGCTGTTAATCTGCTGGCGCTCATCATTGAGTCGAGCTGGTCGCACTTGAAGCCTTGTCATTTTTTGCGCAGGCCCGGGAACGTGTGGCTGTGACTTAATGGACCCGGCCCGAGTATCCTGCTCGGCTCAAACGAGAGGGCCAGAGTTACATCCTCCTCATGTATAGCATTGACGTGCAAGGATTTCGTGGGTCTCAATATCAGGCCGAGATAATCTAAATGCGCTAGATCTAATGTGCACTGAGTTCGCAAGTGTCCTGCTTAACACGAAGCAAAAAGTTATTGTGACACCTGCGAATGGTTTCTCTTCAATTTCCCTCAGTAGCGTCATACGTATCTCTCTCTCCGTGCGGTAGCAACGCCTCAAGTTCAGCATCCCTGAGCACCTCCTCTCTTCGATCACTCTCAAATACTGCGGGACATCAGTGACGAACGACAGACATTGACATATCGGCACGTACAAAATGTCAGCTCCTCGAGAGTCTTCCCCGATGTCTCCGGAAAGACGAGGTAGACGAACGCAACCTCGAAAGCAACCAAGACACAATAACTCACAACGGTGCTCAATTCCCAGTGATCGCATTTTAGAGTCAGCTTACATGATATAGTATTTCCAACCTGTCACGCCCCGAAAACTGTCATCAGAGTGACAGACCAGATTAGTTGGAGACAGAACGCACCCGCGGCCTCGATTCCAATGGGATCCACAAATTGTGCGATGAACCCCGCGCTGCGCCTCCACCCCTGGAAGATAGTAATCCCCTTGGCTCGAGTATGGAAGGGGAAAAGCTCGACGAGGAACGCTGTACGTTTCATGAGGAAGAGGAGCAGGGTCCTGGCCGCAGTGGGGCTCACTATATGTCAGGGCGTTATATCCCACGTTATAAGCAGGACTATATAAAAAGATGAGGCTATGCGGGACAAACGATCAGATTGGAATCCTCGCGCTCTTCAAATGAACGGCAATACTTACGCTAGCACTACTTGAGAAGAAAGTACGCTGCGCGTCACAGCATAATCTGCACTAGCCACGGTCCAAGCGATCAGAATAATAAGGAGAGAAATAGTACACGCCTAAAGAAGTATTTCACATAAGGGTATCAGACTAATTCATAGATTCTGCCAGGATCACTCACCAAATACATCCATCGTCGCGGGAACTGGGACACCGTCAACGCGAGGAACGTGCAGTTAACAAGGTTCCATCCACTGTTGGCGAAGTTAAGGATGTTCTTTGTCCGGTTATCGTGGATCCCTATATTGTCCAGAACTAGGGGGAGAAAGTATCTGTAAACGTGATAAGCGGATCGTGTAGCAGCAGGCGAGAGTGGCTGGAATGGCTCACGAAATCAGTCCACTCCCGCTCCATTGGGTGAACAGACCGAGGGCAGAGGCGACAATGACCCGCTTTCGCATCCCTGCCGTCGATAAGACCTCGCTCCAACTCATATCAGCCTTTTTGAGTTCTGCTTCGAGCGTCTCCTCTATCTGAGCATACTCCGCTCTCACGAGTTCCGAGTTCTCGTCTCCTTCTGCATGGTATTTTACAAGAATGGCATATGCTTCTGTCCCTCTTCCTTTTGCGATGAGCCATCGCGGGGACTCGGGGACAAACCAGATGAAGAAGGCTTGAAGTACACTGGGGACTATTTGGAGAAAAGATGGAATTCTCCACCCCCAATTATTGGGTATAGCGAACGTCCAGAGGGTCACTCCAGCGGCAGATATGGAACCTGAGAAGAATATCATCTTTATTCCATCCCGTCGTCGGTGCAAACTCACCGACCCAGTAGCAGGAGTTGAAAAGCGAACCCATGATTGCCCGTTCCTTGGGGTGCGACAGTTCTTTACATCGTTTTGTGACCAACAAGTAGGGAGTCACAGAAACCGCGACACACCTCCGATCAGAGAAGAGGCGGCCACAATAGCGAAGACAATGCCAAAGCCCAGTATGAAGCGAGCGATGATGAACATCGCGACTAAAGTACTCGACATGAAAAAGTTCAGTGATTCAAAGGCCATCATCATTGGCTTACGATTCAAGGCAGATCCTTGCAGAACACCTCCGATTATCATTGGTATGCTCCCGATGATCACTGAATCTCGCCTCCCAAATTTATCGACAATAGAGGGAACAAATGGAACAGCGACGATGGCACCGAATGAGTACATGGAAGACACCAGGCCCAGCAAGGCAGAACGAGGATAATGATAATCTATCATCCTACGTGTCAGTTACTCAGGTCAGAAGCTGGGAATCGCCCCACATTCAAGCCATGAAGGCACTGCCTGCAGCCCGTTCAGCATGGATGAATCAAAGCTTGTGCATTCAACACTGCGTGGTGAAAGAGCACTGAAAGACGCTTACCCACTCGTCATTTCTACACACAAACAAGCCGGAAGCATCAAGAGGTACAAGCGCCTGAGGTTGGGCTTTCTGTACCACGGGACGTTGTCTTGCTCAGCAAGCACGGAGACGCTTGCGTCGTTACCCTCCTGCTGAGAATCGCTGCCAAGTCCCGACCTCCACAACGCCATTGTGCTTTGAATAACACGAGTCTGTTGGCAGCAGGCTCGGCAGGATTTCAAGTTGTTGCGGCTGCTCGTGAAGGTTGCCAACTTGCCGGTCCTTTGTGGATAGCGTGAGGCTGGAGCTCGAACCGCGAGAACTTGAAGCTCGCCTGACTTGGGTGGGTTGGGCCCAGTGGGAGTCGAACTGCAACTACACTGGCTTCCGAGACATGTGATCAGGGGCGGTAGCCGTTGCTGCCAGGCACCCTGATAAGGCAATCAAGTTCCTCCAATCAGCTTACGTATGTTACAGTATGTGCCACTGGCCCGGGCAAGCCTGGACCTGACCCGGAGGTCCACTATGCAGTCTATAGAGATGGAAGTGGTTTCAAAGACTCGTGTACTTAGTAAGGATCTGAAGTATACAATGTGACACAGTCTGTTCAAGCCTGAATCTTGAACGTTCTGAACAGCTGACAGGCTAAGGAATCTAAGTTCGCTGTCACATTCCCGTGGCCCGTGGCAGACTGACTATGAGACAAGCAGCATCGTCACGGTTATCGTCCGAATCCCTGCTCGCCATGAACGCTTCGACGACGGTCATTCTGCATGGAACCATATGTGTCGAAGTCTCCATGTTGACGGAGTGTCTCTGCTTCAGCCTGTCGGATTGCTTCCTGCTCGCCTTCATACACTGTCAATACACTCGCAGTGAGAAGACTGTACATTAGAGAGCATCAACGCACTTACAGAATGTTAGCTCCTCGAGCGTGCGTCCCGATGTCTCGGGAAACATGAGGTACACAAACATCACTTGAAAAGCGTTCCAAACACAGTAACTTCACATCCCATCCTTTAGTTCCCGTACATCTGGATCCCGAAGGAGAACTTACACGATGTACCATCTCCAACCTATCACTCCCGAGAAGCTGTATTAGCACAAGAACTCAGTCGAACGAAGCGAATGAATGTACCTGCATAGTCAATCGCGATAGGATTGACGAGCTGAATGAGGAAAGCCGATCCCTGATGTGTCCACTCGTAGATAGCGATGCCAGTGGCTCGGACACGAAAGGGGAAAAGTTCGACCAAGTAAGCTAGATGCCAGTCCAGGTCAATAGCTGTTCCAAGGTGATACAGAACCATATTGCTCACTGTGAGTAAGGGAGAAAGACAGATTGTAAGCTGGTGCATACAAAAAGATAAGACTGAAGAACGTATCGTGAGAAGGGAATATTATGCCTTCCAATTGTGATTGGATACTCACGCGATTACTGTTGTAGCAAAAACCTTGTCATGAGTGAGCGCAAACTCTGCGCAAGCTATAGTCCATGCAGAGAAAATAACAAAGACCAAAATAGAACAAGCCTACGGACATGTTGGAGGGTGCCATCAAAAGCGACTGGAGATCACATTACCAGATAAATCCTCCGTCGAGGGAATTCAGAAATTATCAACGCAGAAAAAGTAGCGGTAATGGAGGACCAACAAATTCTGGCAAGGTTGATGATGTTCTTTGTCCGATTGTCATGAATGCCAATACTATCTAAGATTGGCGACAGGAAGTACCTGTGTTGGTGCAATGAGTAAAACAGGACGGCGACAGCCAGTGGGCAGCGATACTTACGAAATTAGCCCGACTCCACTCCATTGCGCAGTGAAACCGAGGAAAGAAGCGATGATGACCCGCTTTCGCATCCCTGGAGCAAACAATAGTTCTTTCTGATCCATTTGGGAAGTCTTCAATTCTGCTTCAAGCGTCTCCTTGATCTGGGTATACTCCGCCCTGACAAATTCCGAGTTCTCGTTTCCTTCTGCATGATACTCTACGAGAACGATGTATGCTTCGCTTCCTCTTCCCCTCGATATAAGCCAACGAGGTGACTCTGGTAGATACCAGATGAAAAAGACTTGAAGGAGGGGAGGAACTATCTGAAGGAACAATGGTATTCTCCACCCCCAGTTGCTTGTCATGGAAAACGTTGCGAGAGTCACCGCAGCAGCACCTACGGCACCTAGAAAGCGTCAACCATAGAATATCATAGCTAATTCTCAGTTTACCGAGGCTGAAAGAGATGGTGAAAAGGCTGCCTATGACGGCCCGTTCATTGGGATGCGAAAGTTCTTTACTTGGCTCAGAACGACGTGCTATATGAATCTAACACTGTCGTACCTGCAATCAAGGAAGAGGCAGCGACGACACATAAAGCATTGGCGAATCCAAGGATAAAGCGGGCGAGGATAAACATGGTGACTATGGATCATACTAGGTGAACAAAAGGCATCGTCTAATTTTTGAATAGCTTACAGTTCAATGCGGACCCTTGAAGAATGCCTCCGAATACCGAGATTACAGCTCCAAACAGTATGGGATATCGCCTTCCAATCTTGTCGACGACAAAGGGGATGAAGGGCATGGCAGCAAAAGATCCCAGAGGGTACATTGAAGACATGAGGCCTAAGGAGGCGGAACGAGGATGATTGTAATCTGTCTTTCGAGTCAGCTTTTTCTGTCATCAGATAATACATAGATGATGGTCTTACACTCAAGCCATGACGGTACAGCCTGCAAGCCGTTCACCATGGACGCAGCGAAGCTTTCTTCGCAGGTCAGTGTTTTTTAACTTCTATGCACAATGATGTCAACACTTGCCCCCAATTTAGCTGCACTGCGAGACAGGTCGGAAGCATCAAGAAATATAAGACTCAAAGGTTCGGTTTGTTGTACCAAGGAACTCTGTCTTGTCGTGCAAGACGAGAGACGATCGTGTTCTGACTTTCTAATCCGGGAGTGCCACTCGATCCGGAGTCAAGCTGCCCATCCAGCCGCGAATCCATTGCGACCAAGTCTGATGTGAGGACGTCAATTCTCCCTCTGACACGGGCGATTGTCAGGAAACACCTAGCTACTTGAATTGTGGTTCAAGTGTGTGCTCAGCGCTGAGGCTGAGGTTTCAAATTTAGGGTATCTCAGGTGAATTTCAATGCCAGCATGTGTCACGGTGGCATTGCTGGTACAGCCGACTCTCTTATAACCCATACCTTGCATAACCCATACTCTCCTGTAACCCATACATTTTTGGGTCTCCCAAGTTGGTTCGCAGTGATTTTGTGTCTAAATCCCATAACCCATAACCCATACTATTTGTTGTGACCAAAACCCATACATAGGCTGGGATACGTGAACGACTTGCCAAAATAAGGCATCAACAGTCCATAGATGGCACGAACTCAACTTCGCACTCTTGTTTCCACTGCCTTGGGTAATTTGGAAGCTACTGGTGCCCTCCAACGTTCAAACCGGATGCCATGACGACCTCAGAACTCCTCAATCTGGCAGTAGAAACCCACAACATCTTCGAGGTGACTGATGAAGACATTTTTGAGAGTAATGGACGCAAAACGGGCGCACGAAGTGAACAAAGGAGGGAGTGATTCGGAAACCCAGAAAGTGAGCTGGCGAAGTCGGCTCCGACACGACGTGATACCCTGCAGGCGATGCTGGATGACCCATTTGCTCGGCAGCTGGAGATGATGTTAGGTTCGTTCGGAAACAAGACACGCACACATGGGATGCAGAGTATGGAAAGCAGTAAAATCACTGATTATTTCACTCGTAAATAGCATTCTTATTATAGAATCACTCATACATGATTAACGGACTAATTTTGAGTCGTCGCCCTCGCCAATGTTAAAACCCATACACTCCAGTAACCCATACCTTTGGGCCTCTCCCGAGGGGGTATGGGTTATGGGAGAGTTGACTGTATAAGGCTTCTTCGGGGATTGGAGCGTCCTGCTTATCGATCGCCGCAGTGTATCCACCTGCTGTCAAGAAGAATTGGTTTAGCCCTAACGACTTGGACGTTCCGCCCGGGCCCAGTTGAGCGCTGAGACACGTAATCATACTGACCGTGAACCTAATGTGACAACTTGAAGGGTCTGGCATGGCAATCGGGACGGAGTGACTAAGGAGCTGTTCGGTATGAACATAGAACATCAATTCGACTTCGGAACAACACGCCAGGGTTTCTGAATCATACACGGACTGTGACAGACATGAATCAAGCCTATGGTAGTTCTACTAGTAATGCATAATCCAACATCATCACTGGCACGTGCGCGCGAGGGAGCACTTGTCAATGGATGCTGTTGCTTCCGAGTTATCCTGCAGTCCGTGAACGGTTCTTGATCCGGCAGTGGATGCCATAGTACCATATGTCTCAATTTCGCTGTTTGCACAGAGAGACTCAACCCCACGATGATCTAGTATTCCTTCATCATCCTCAAACACTGTCGATGAATCAACTAGTGAGATGGAAAATTCTCAAAGAGCATAGCAGACTTACGAAATGTTAGTTCCTCGAGTGTGCGCCCCGATGTCTCAGGAAAGGCGAGGTAAATGAACACAACCTGGAACGCATCCCACACACAGTAACTTCACATGCCTCAGCACACGCCCACTTACAATCCCAAAGAAGAGCTTACACGATGTACCATCTCCAGCCTATCGTCCCCACCTCCTTTGTCAGAGTTACAAGCACGTAGCAGAGATGAACGTACCTGCGAGATCTATTCCAATGGGATTCACGAGCTGGTTGAGGAATCCCCCACCGCGATAGAACCACTGGAAGACGCTGATGCCCTTGGCTCGGGCATGGAAAGGGAAAAGCTCGACCAAATAAGCTTTGAAAAAACAATTCGCATGAGTGTTGTGGTGTCGCAGACTGCTTATTGCTTACTGTAAATCAAGGCACCGAATCCCATATTGTAAGCCGGACCATACAAAAAAATAAGACTAGAACACGCGGTATAAATTCAAAGCCATCCTGTAGTGACCCAGGTACTCACACAAGCACGGCTTGAGCAGATATCTTGTCGTGAATGAATGAATATTCTGCAGTAGCCACAGTCAACGCAGTAAACAAAATGAATACAAAGACAGTAGACAGCTGCAAAAGGCTCAGAATCGCAGCAAGTGGAAGAGGTGCACTTACCAGAAATATCCTCCGTCTAGGGTAGTGAGGTACTGTGAACGCAAAAAATGTGCTATTGACAAGACTCCAAGAAACTTTCGCAAAATTGATGACATTCTTTGTCAGATTGTCGTGAATGCCGATACTGTCTAAGATAGGGGAGAGGAGGTATCTGTTGGGCGCTTTGGGTGATCGAACTGACGGTGATCCGAAATTTGGGCTTACGAAGTCAATCCAATTCCACACCACTGGGAGAACAGGCCGTAGAGAGCCGCGATAACCATGCGCTTTTGCATCCCCGGTGTTGACAGTGCCTTCTTCTGGTTCATAGCACTCTTTAGTTCTGCTTGCAGCGCCTCCTCTATTTGAGTGTACTCCGCCTTAACAAAGTCCGAGTTTTCGTCACCCTCTGCGTGATACTTCGCGAGGATGGAGTATGCTTCATCTCTTCGTCCCACTGATGTGAGCCAACGCGGAGACTCAGGGAGGTACCAGATGAACAATACTTGGAGGAGACTAGGCGCTGCTTGTAGGAATGATGGTATTCTCCATCCTAGATTGTTGGTCAAGGCAAA
>QFES01003207.1:0-15472 GCA_003316375.1 Tylopilus plumbeoviolaceoides
GATCGATGGATCACTCGTTCTAGTTCGATGGAGCGCCTCATCCCTGCTGTTGGATCGGCCTCTCTGTTGGATGGCCGCATGTCGACGCCTCGTTCAGACGCTTCGGTATGGTGCACTCGAGCCCTGCACCATACGTCACCATTGGCACCTCCGAGTTCGCGTTGCCGCGCGTGTTCCAATGCCGACGCACGCCCTTGGGCTCACTCAACGGAATCCCAGAGCACGACGCAGCACCGTCTAGCACATTGTTTTACCCCGATTCATTGCTACCATTTCCGAGTCCTCTATTGTAACCTCACGTACGTCATTTTCAAGAGTAAATTCGAATTACTTTCAGCAGTCAAGCAAGATACTCGAGCTGTACTTTTACAATACTCGTAGGAACAGGAGAAACGGAATGTGATCACAACTCATTGCAGTACGTCGCGAATCAACGTCTTTTTTAATCACTACGGTGGCTGGAGCGAGTGTCGTTGGTGCTGACTGACATTGAGGATCCGGCCGACCGAGAGCGTGAGTGAGCATGACCCCGGGTCGACTTGGGTGACACGGAACGCTCTCGTCCTCTCCTCTCATCCTGACTATCATCGCTACGCGGGGGAGGAGAGCGGCCATCACGAGCAGGAGACTCGCTCCTGTCACGTCCGCGTCGCGGAGGTGGTGAGCCGTACCGATCACGGAGACGACGCGGAGACGGAGAGTGCGAACGGCGTCGTGGCGGTGAGGCAGAACGCTCCTGCGCCCGACGAGGTGGCGGTGACCGCCGACGGGAATAGACAGGCGAACGTGGGCGACGACGGGGAGCCGGTTCCGGTGATCGCGACCTCGAGGGTGACCGCGACCGCGTTCGCGCGCGCTCTTCGCGACGAGGCGGTGAGGGTGCCCTCCTATACGAGTCTCGCGCTGCCCTCTCGCGATAGTGGGGCACAGGCGGTGGTGGCATCCTTTCCCTTCTCTTGGCCTCCTCTGACTGGCGCTCCCTTCTCACCCGGTCCTCCTCTCGCCTCCTTAAACGATCCCGCTCTCGCTTTTCCGCTTCCCATCGCTGACGTTGCTCCTGAAGCTTGGCTCGCTCCTCCTCCCGCCGCCTCTCCCGCTCCTCGCGCTCGATAAGCCGGTTTCGCTTGTGTTCTTCCTGCTTCTCACGGTCAAACGCATCGCCTTCGACATAGTCTCTGCGTGTACCGAGCGCACGGGCCATCTTGTCCAACTCGGTCTTTTTGGCGGCGGCAATACCGTGCGTATCGGACGACTTGAGATTTTTGGCAGACGTGGTGAGCGAGGCGAGGTCCGCCAACAACTCTTCGCGCAGCGCCGCCACCTTGACCTCTGTCTCTGCTTCCTCGAGTCTGTCGGCGAAACCGGATCAGCAACACAAAGGGGGTCAGAACAAGAAAAAAAACGGACCCATCGTCCTCGAGTTTCAACTGCAACTCCAAACATTTGACTTCCACTTTTCGTTTTCGCTCGTGCTCGAGAATGGCTTCGTCTGGCTCCCTGTGTTTCGGAGGGGCGATGTCCCACGCCGCAGCGCGCTCAGCAGCAGTTTCGTGCGTTCGGAGGGTGGATAGGTTTCGTTGGACGTAACCATTCGTACCGCTGTCAAAGAGGTATAGTGAGAATACGCTAAAGCGATAGCTGATGAGACGTACCTTCCGCGGGGAGTGGTCAACCCGATTCCGTTGTACATGGTAGTTGGATCGTTGGGTGTCTTGCTGACTAAGACGACAGAGTTTCATGGTAAATTCCGGTGGCGGTGCATCAGTGGACATAGGTACCAAGCAAACGCTCGATACAGACACATGCATGATGCACCAGAACTTCGAAGAGAAGAATGCCACTAGATTGGCCCATCTCTCTGACGAGTTTCGAGCTCATATGCCACAGAATCGAGTCCACCACGCCCCGGGCCCGGGCCTCCTGGTGAGGCTTCGAATCGACGGAATGAAAGGGAAGACGATGAGCGACCTGCCTGTATCCAAGCGGACAAGGCACACATGTCGACATTGATTGATTTACTTACAATAGACACTGGATTTAGTCTTCCGGGGCATCTTGGTCCACTGGTAACGTTGTTCCGACCAGATCTGACTCGGAAAATCACCATAGCGGATATGGAGGTGATATTCAGGGGGACCCTCCCGAGTCCTAACCAGGGTAATGTCGATTTACAGGATGACCGCAACAATTACCATCAGCCCGAGGAACGCCGTCGAGCCGAGCACCAAAACGAATCGCGGAACCCACTATCCGACCCCGATTTAGCTACACTTGAAGAGTATACGCGCCTGCATCCCCATCATCACGCTTTTCATTACCGGCGATTCAGCGCTCAGCGAACAAAAGCGGAAAGAAGTTGAACACATAATCTAAGCGAACAAAGATCCAAGTCACTTCAAGCTGGCCTCGTCCTCCCAAAGACATTACCCTACCGCTTCCGCCTCGTGCTACTTCGCATCGCAACCGTTCCGCTCCCACTCCCAGCAGTAGACGCCCTCGGGCCAGACGTTTTCCGTCCCTTCTTGGTCGGTGAGGCAGCTTCGGTATGGTCAGGCGACTGTGACGCCGTCGACAGCCTCGACGACCTGCGCGAGGGCGTCTTCACCTCGGACGGCTGCGCCTTTGCCTTTGCCTTTGCACCACCAGCAGTGCCAGCTGTAACGGCCGCACCTGCCTTTGACAATGCCGTCGGCTTGGCGCTCGGTTTCGATTTGGTAGGCGGGGTTGTAGACGGGTCGATGAGCCCAGAGCTTCTCGTGCGTCGCGAGGTACGCGCGGGAAGTGGCGCAATCACGTCCTCCTCCTCCTGCTCGTCCGTTTCCCCGCCTTCATCGTCACGTGCGTCCGCGTAGTCTATGTCATCCTGTCCGTGCTCGTCATTGTCCTCATCTGTCAATGCACCAGGTATAGGTCGACTCGGCCGAGGTCGGCTGACACTCTTGGAGCTGCGCTGGGATTGGGAACGACCGGAGGGACGCGAAGGAGTCTGAGCTTGCATTCTCGTGCGCGTGCTCCGGTGAGGTGATTGAACAGGCGTAGTCAGCGACTGACCATCGTCTTCTTCATCTTCATTCTTGTCTTCTTGTTCATTGTATCGGTTTTCATCCTCATCTTCCTCATCTTGGTGGAATGCACCTGGGGGTGCACGCCATCTACTCGTAGTAGAATTGACGCTCCTGCCCAGACTTTCCTCGACGTCACGAGACGGCGAAACACGAGTGCGAGGTGGCGGTGAGGCATATGGAACATGCCCGTTTCCACTCACGCTTCTCTTCCCGTGTCCACTTGCGCGACCATTTTGGGCTACACTTCTACCCCCACTAAACACGCTGAATCCAAGATCAGGTCCAGCTTCATCATTATCCATGACCTCGTCTACATCGCGCCTACGAAGAGTGAGGTCTGCCCCGCTCTTATCGTACGCGATGAAGTTTGCAGCGTCGTCACCGTCTGTCGCATTTTCTTCGTCAGGTTCCTCCTGTCTTGTCTTGTCGCGATGGTCCTCTTCGACGATCGCAACATCAGAACCCATGCTCATATCTTCGTCTTCACTTTCGCCTCCGTGTGCCTTTCCATTTTGTTGCGCGTTGCTGGTCTCCGGTGCTGCGCTCTTAGCAGCGCTGGAACTTCCCAACGCACTTGCCACATCGAGTGACGCTCCTACTTTCGCTGAAGGCGGCTTGTAGAATGCATTCGGAGCATTTTTTGCGCTTCCCGCGATTTCGAAAAGTGAGACATGGGTGGCGAGTTTCGCGGCGGGACTTGGTCCACTCGCGGCACTGGGCGAGAACAGGGTCTTGCCTCGCTCTGAAATGACACCTCTGCCCGTGCCCACACCTATAGATGGGGGAATGGGTGACCCAAATGCCGTAAACTTAGGCATCGGTGGTGCTTGGTGTAAGGAGACTAGCTGAGGTCGCGCACGAGATATAAAAGGTGACGCAGAAGTTGGTGTGAAGGCTGGCTGGTTGATCTTGCTCATCGTAGGCACTGGCGTTGGTGTTGGCTTGGCCGGAAAACTCGCGCCAACGGCCGACGTCGAACGCGAAGTGGAGGGTGCAGGCGATCCAAAACTTGCGCCGACGTCTTCCCAGCTGGCGCTCAAGCTCGTTTCGGGCCTCAGTGGTCTCCTCGTGGCAGAAACTCCCTGTCTCGGCGTCGACAATGTGTTGGCGCGTACACCAGTAGCAACCTTGCCAATTTCTTCTTCGAGCAACGTCCGCTCCGCCGGCGGGAGTGTTGCAAAAATGTCCTGGATGATCGACCTGCGGTCAATTGTGTCCCGACCAGACGCGGCTTGGGAATCCATATTGGAGGTGGATGCACCACTGCTGCGAGTGGGTGATGCAGAAGCGAATTGGCGATCAAGTTTAATGGCGCCTACATAGTCTCCGGACTGAATTGCGCGAACACAAAGGAGATCTTGCAGGATATATATTGCTTGTGATGATAGCGTGGGGCCAGATGGAGCCGTCGCAGTGTCCAAGTTCACGCTGGACAACGGCGAGGTTGATGAAGATTGGGGAGGGAGAGCAAGTAGTTGTAGAGACGACTGCTCGTAAGAAGAAAGAGGGAGTGCAAGCAGTTGAGCGAGGGGTCCTTGTTTTGGTTTTGCTGGTAGAATTTCGCATTAGTTGGATGCTGCCTGAAAAGGCGTACTACAGAGGTATTCACGTACGCATCAAGCACCAGCCAACCATTTTTTTGAGTAGTCTTTCCCTGGTATCACTTGCTTCGGGAAAGGATTTTTGGTATGCCCACGCGTCCATGAAGGACAGTTGAGCGAGTGAGAGCGCATAGAGGTCGATGTCATCGGGCTCGGTGAGAAGAGGTTTCGCAGTGCGGACATACTTCACGATGAGCGATGCAGTGGCAGGTGCGGTACCACTCGCAAAAGAAGCTGGCGAAGATGACAGAGCGAGTGCTTGCAGCACCTTGGAGACATAGTCTCTGTTCAGACGGGCGTCAGAAAGTATGGACACCGCTCTCTATAGACGAAAAGAGATAGGGGATGAGAGCTGAATACCAAAGGAAGGATGCAGGACGCACAGCAAGGTGAGTGCCAGTGTCCAACAACCAATACGCATCTGCCAGCGCCGCGAACTGGGGAGCTACACATCGATCCTGCGAGTAGCGGGCTTCCCAACCCGGGTTGGTTTCCTTTGTATCCATGTCCCAGACCCATTTGAGAAGGATATACACTAAGCAGTCCTTTTTGAGGATGTCATAGATGGTTCCATCAATTTCGTCCAGGAGTTTCCTGAGGGCAGTCCAGTCGGTTGGTGGGAAAAGCATGTCGGGACTTCGAATACCACCGCGAATGAGAAGGACATCGAATATGAGCAAGTCGGACATGCGTGCCCGCCGAGATTCAATGGACTGTATCTTGTGCGGGGTGAACGGGAAGGCACCAGGTTTGGAGGTGGCGGGGGAGGAGAAACATGCCAGCCAGTCGTCCACGTTGGACACGGAAGCGACGCTGTCAGAGTTCTGCAAACGACTCAGTGTCGAGAACGGCGACGACGACGACGACGAGCACACATACAACGTCCATGATACGCCGTTGGAGTAAAGTCAACAAATGGTCGGGATTCGGCCACTTCCGACACCGTGTCGCTGATGTAATGCCACTTCCGAGTCCCGACTACTGGAGAAATCCTTCACTTATGATCTGGCTCGAGAGTGAAAATGCGGGGGACTCACACTGAGTGCACGGCCGCAGTCCTCCCTTCCTCCCAATCACAGCGTAACTGGGTCATAACAGCGGCGGCGGAATCGCTACGAGTACAGTCGTAATACACGCGGATTTATTCAAAGAGTATTAGGATATTTTCTCACGATAGTTGTGCACCATGTCTCTGCGTGCACCGTCGCAACCGATGCTGCCGTCTGCCCGCCCAGCTTACCGACGACAGCCGCAGCCCCGCATCCCGTCTCACACCAAACCACAGACAGTGCCAAAGCCGAAACCTGCAACAGCGGCCAGCGGGAAGCCCCTCCGCACCTCAAAGACAACAGAGAAGCTCGTCTTTCTTCCCTCTGCTCCACAGACGAAGCCTCTCCTTGTTTCTCCAGGTGTCGGTTACCCCGGCGCACCAGAAGAAGATGTTCTCGGCTACGAGACCGACGCTGGCCTTGTGCGCGAGCACAAAAGTGCCGCTGAGCGCATGGGCAAGGCTCAGAGGGAGAAGGCTGGCTACAACCGCATAACAGCCTATTGTGTCGCAGAAGGAATGAAGATGAAGCTTCTCGCCGGATTTCTTAAGCGTGAACATAACGTACAACCGCGACTGTTCGATGAGGCGATGTATGTGGTTAGTTCCACTCCTTTCGGTCCGCCGTGTCGCGTCAAGTCTGACCGTGGTACTCGCCCAAAGATGTATTATTTACCCCTTCTGCCGGGTTACTCTCCATCCACAACCGTTCGTTCCTCAACCGCATACACCAAAACGCATCTCAATCGCCTATCGGAAGCAGAAGAGAATGGTTACCAAGGCTCTTATTTTGCCACCCCACGTCCCCGGTCGCGTGAAGGATCAACGAGGCACAAAGACGACGGGTTTGTCACGGAAGGCAGTCCCATTGAAACCAGGAGGGAACGAGACCCACGCAACCCCATGTTCACCGCAGAGTCCGAGGCTGATCCAGGCGGAGAGACAGAAGCGGATGGAGGGTTTATCACTGACCATGCGGGAGAGACAGAAGTAGACTACCCCCAGGAGAGAGACCGAGTTCCATCACCCATTCTTCAGCCAGCTTCCCCTCAACGAGACCCTGATCTAGAATTGGAGCAGCCGATCGCCGAGGTCGTCTTCTTTGCCTACGGCGTTGCGGTATTCTACGGCTTCAATGAAGCCCAAGAAAGAAATATCATCGACGACCTTGCGAAGGCTGGCATCTTCCGTCGTACGATAAAAGAGAGCGATTGGGAGATCGAGGAATGTCATTTCGCCGTACGTCCCTGTGTCAAACACGTTCCCTTTGGATACATTATTAATGTCACTTCTAGATTGACCCGTCTGTTCCTCATCCAAGGATATACAATGATTTCTTCAGTACGTCATTCTGCACTTCTTCTCATCCCATGCAGCCTCATCATTCGTTTAGCATTCAAGTCGCCGTCTCACCTTCTCAAACTCTCCATCGCGCATGCCCTCGCACAGTCCACCCTCCTTGCAATGTACGAAGCCACTGCTGCCCGCGTCCTGTCGGACCCACTCGCAGTCTCCATCCCTCGCCAGCTCGCCGAGTCTGGTGCGCTCTCCTTGAAGCGCAGGGATGCCCTCCGCTTGACGGGCCGACTATTCAAGCTACGCCGCGACGTGAACCTCGTATCGAACGTCCTCGACGTACCCGAGCTCTTCTGGACCGAGGCCAGTCTCGGTGGACTATATGAGAGCGTGAGAGACTACATGGAAGTCGAAAGTCGTGTCAGAGCATTAAACGAGAAGCTTCTTGTTACGAGCGATTTTGTGCGTGATCCCGTTCCATTTTATGACGGACGTTTTTGTTGACCGGCTGCACCAGCTCGACGTGATACACGATCATCTCAACGGCGGTGCCATGGATCGGATAACCTGGATTGTGATATGGTGTGGTCTGCCTGTGATGACCGGTCCCTTTCCTGATGCGTTCCCCCCTGATAGGCTTATCCTACTGACCATTTGCGTCGACATAGTGAGCACCTTAGCACTTGGTTTGGTTTACGCTGACATGTGTCCAGGGTGAAGTCATTGCCCGCTTTATCGTAGATACGGCTAAGCCTGCACATGGTTCGGGTGTTGTACAGGCTGTGGCGAACGGGATAATGCATCGCGGGGGACCGGTGAAGTTGCTCTTGAGAGTCATTGACGCTGCCAAGGGGTCGTGATCAGGAATAAGTATTTGGTTTAGCCGCATTGAGACTAGTACTTTATGGCATGATCCAGCTTCTTGATCTGCGGGACTTTAGTCCCTTTCGATATCCTCATTCTGTCTAATTGTATCCCTGCACTGTAAACTCTTAATAAGATTAAGGTGGAATTTCCTAGGTACATATAGTGAGATGTGGTGCTATGGCAGAGCGTCAGTGCCATGTCCTTGTTCTTGCACATATAATCGACTTCGTCGGCTGGCTTATAGCCACCTACCATTGCGTAGCGTCAGCGTCTGCTCGCTGGCTATCTATATCGGACAAAATACTCACCTGCGCCGTCGCTGTCAGGGAAAGCATAGGCATTGTAGCAAGTTTTGTAGTAAAAGGCGCTGTGCTGGCCCGGGCCAGCGTTTTTGACGCAGCCTCCATTGGCAGCGGGAAGCGCGCCACCCTTGCACGCCTCAGCGGACGAGCAGCACGGTGAATAACAACTTGCTTCTGTCCGGACCCGGAACAGGTTAACCCGGTGACGTCAACCCAAGGCAACAACGGGACAGGACGCCACTGGGGAGACATGAGAGATGGTGCATGCAAATGCGCCGCAGCTGGCGTCTGCCGAGGATATCTTCATGCCGGCGCTGTAGCCGTAAATGAGGGAAATGTCGTATGGTTGGGCACCCATTCCGAGCCAAGATGCAAAGATGACTAACGAAATTGAACTCGGCTCTGCTGAAGGGCGTCTGGCCGTCCCATGCCGGACCACTGGTGGTGCAGGACGACGCGCCCTTGTTGCAGCCCGTACTTTGACAAAGGATCATTCGACGTCAGGCGACGACGGGTACAGAGATAGCTCGACCTGAGCGCATCACTGACCGACGTTGATTGCACCAACCCAATTGTGGCTGATGCCCATATCGATGGACACACCTGCGTGCACGTGGACGAAATTATGGATGCTTCCGATGCTAGACTGGGTGAACAGGAGGACTGGGGTGTGACATTGGTTGACGACTTTGAAGGATTGAGCATGTGCCACTGCGGCGGTCGTAGCCATGAAGGCGAACAGGGAGTGCATAAACATGATGAACCTGAACCTAAGTACAGATGATGTTGGCTCCTATAGCTTGGGCGCCGTATACATATATCGAGACAGAACATCATGATTATGACACTTACCTGTATGCACGTTGGGCACTTCATGATTCAGACTCTCTGCCGACCGCTTCGTTAATCCATAGGGAAATCAATCGCATCATGATGCATGAAACCTAAAACACGAACCATTTTCCCTGTGCTAAAAGGAGGGAAATGCTAGTCTGAGGAAGACGACAGCACGACACTTTGCTAGACGGAGTTCTGTGCCTTGGAAAGGAAATGAAATTTAGCTCGCCAGGCTTTCAGCCTTCCAGGTCCAACGCACGTTTTGTCTAGGCTACGACGTGACCACGTCGTGGCATGCATCGCAGGATAGTCGAGCGTTTAAAGTTTGATGAGGATAAATCCAAGTCGCTGCCAACGATTGCTGACTAAGAAGACTCCTACAACTGCCCGGGCCGAACATCCATCTAGAAGGCATATGCATGAAATTTGCAAGTCTTCCTTCACGATGTCCACCGACTCAACTCGGACGCCTGGCCTCACCTGCGGTCATACGTTGGATGACGTGGAAATGCAAACGATACTTGCGCCTCCTAGAGCATAGACGTGGCGACTTTCTAAGCAGCTTCGCAAATGAGAGTGTAAACTTACGTATGCTGTGAGATTGTTATGCAGTTACAGTAAAACGATGTCAGCAACCTTGCTAATATCAGATAATCGAGGTTCCCGGGCATATACCTCCTTTGGTATGATTTAAGGGGACGTTCGCGCATTGCATGAGGAGCAGAGTGCAAGAACGATGATGTAGTCATTGAACATTGAAAGAAGAGTCTTGACGATCGAGATGCAGTATTTTCCAGGTGTGCCAAGAAGCGTTTCCGTGCAATCATCTTGAAGCCCCTTATAATATAGTAAGCATCGTTCAGCCTTTAACATCCGTAATAAGTGTTCCAAGAATTGTTGGTTATCCCAGGAAACGACTGTCGATCGGTAGCAGTCACTAGATAACAAAGAGAGCGACGGTTGAATCAGGCTATATTCTGAGTACGCGGGCCCGTAACCTTACAGGAATGATGCCTCTTGGCTTGGCTGTATGAGTAGACTATAGTGGGGTTGCATTAGGCTCTCTTGCAGCGTAACACGTGCATGGAGCCGAGTATGATCCGGGTGGTCCGCTTCTGACCTGGCAACATTCATTCATCTGTCTCTAAGTCAGCTGCGGTCCGTTGGTCCAATGGTCGAAGACAAGCCCAGATTGGCGTCCTCGGCGTTAAGACAGAAGTCCATCGGATATCGACGATTTGTGGTCCAGACTTGGCCTATGATATGATATAGAACCCCAAAATAAATCGACGAAACTAATGAGGTGTTTGAGGCTGGTTGGCCGGTGGTCGTATTTTCGAAATCGAGCACGAGGTCGACGATTCGGCTTTTTAGACCAAAAGGCATAGGTCGGCCGTCCGAGGGGAAGATACACAGTGTCGTGGCCCTCGACGATCCTCTCCCAGATAGTGGCATGAAATCTTGAGCCTCTCTAGTGCCTGGGGTAGGATCGAAACGGTCAGTGGGCGCATCAAGCACATGCCAATCAGCACGGGAAGGTGAACTCGGATCATTCCGTGTGCCATAGAAACTCGGCAATTTCCAAACCGAGTCTGGGCCCTGCTATTTTAACTGTCACCCTCGCTTCTTCAGTCGAATTCACCACGCCGGCATCAGTCGACGCCCGTCGATGGAAGCGGCGCCCAAGAAGTCGGGGATAAGGGAGAGCTCCGATGCTCAACTTAACTTGAATCATTCACCGTCTAACGGAATGCTCTTACAGACAAATAGTATTTTTCGCTCTGTTCAGAGCGGTGGAATCCTCTGTTATTATCTGCATATGAACGGTAGATCGAGATTGTGGCAAAGGTCTCCCACAAGGCGGAGTGGCTATAGAGCGCGATGCTTCTATGCCACCTGACCCGATACATTGGTGCGCCCGTTACGTCCCCCGGCGGTGTCCATTTCTCCTGGCGCATGACCCCTCCTTGGCAGAGGAAAGGTATAAATACTTCCTGCTGGCCGGTCCTTCAGTCTCTTCTATCCCTTCATCTAGTAAAGATGCGATTCTCTCTCGCCTCCGTGTTCTCCACTCTGACCGCAATCGCCACCGTCAACGCCTTCCTAGACATGGATGAGCAGTCCGACGTTATCTGCTGCGTTGCAGTGAGTTCTGCACTCGAGTCCCCCAACCATTGGATGGCATGCTCAATCTTGATGTGGTAGCCTGATGTCCCAGCTGGCTGCAATGCCTGTTACGCGGATCATGACTCATTGCAAACCATCCTGATGGCCGACTCCGCCTACGAGCTTGCTCAAAAGCACCCCGATCAGTTCCTGACTATATACGTCTTCGAAGAACTCTTCGTAGACGAGTTCAGATACGGAAGGAAGAGAGGCGGAAACATCAAAGGCTCGAACATGATCTCGGGGCATATCACCGAACCCGCGGGTAAAACCCAGTTGGCCCTTCACCTCAATAGTGTCGTCACGGCCTCTGCCCTGCAGAAGAACGAGATGACCATTGATGTTACGCTGTTCCATCTCACGGCGCGTTCCCTCGCGACCCAGCAAGCCATCGACGCCCACGGTCCGTCGTCCATCACGGCGGCAAAGAGTATCCACATAGGTGTCAACCAACCAAGCTGGGGGCCAGCACCCAACGTGAAAAACTTGCAGCACGAGATCGGGGTTGACCCGGTCCCGGTGCTTCAGAAGCAGGGTTACAACACCGCACATGTGGTTAGCTTGACGAGGGACTTCAGGACAAAGGTGACACTGCGCATTCACCAGCTTCTCGGGGGAAACGTAGTGGTTCATTGGAAAGGAGACAAGTCTTTCCCGACGCAGTAATGTATGTTATATCGATGGCCACTTTTCGAATCCCGGATTGTACTTGCCCAGTCTTTTGGAGCCTTGCATTGAAGCATCCTGTATATTCCATATGAAAGCTGTACATATTCTTGCAGACAATAAAAATTGTGCTATCCTGTGTCCGTCGAAGTTGCATCAGAAATCTCTCAGTCCTTGTTCTCGGCGTTGTCGCTGTCGTCGTAATGTCGTCGTCCTCCTCACCGAGTTATCGTTGTCGTCGTGTCGTCGACGGCACTGCTGGATCATCATCATCGCCGTCCTCGCTGCATCCCAAGCGGACGAGTGGTGCTGATGGTGGCATGCGTCGTTATCGTCTTGTCGTCCAACGTCCTGGCTGCAAGACAGGCAGTGGTGGCGTGGCGAGCGTAGCACGCATCGTCACTGTGCATTTCCTCGCCTCGGCTCTTTTTGTGTGGCGAAAGGACGGGGGGATCGACCCTATAGGGTACATCGCCTGAGTCGTCGTCGTTGTGTCCTCTTCGTTGCGTGACGATTGGACAGTGGTGGTGACGTCGGACGATGTGGGATGTATCATTGTCGTCGCCCTTGCCCTCGTTACGTTCAAGTTGGGCTGGTGCTAGTGCTGGTGCTGCGGAGCGCGTGGCAGGTGTCATTGTCGTTGCGGTGTCCTCGCCATCGCCTAAAAATGAAGGAGAGAAGTGATAGCGATATGGGGCGGATGTCACTGCAACGCGTCGTCGCCATGTCATTCCCCTCGTTCGTAGTGAAAGTGACTGACGGTGGTGCTGGTGGCACCTGCACATAATCGCGTCCTCGTCTCGCGACGTGCCTTCAACCTAATAATCACGCTCTTCCATACTTGAAGCTTGAGAAGTTGATCAGCGCCAAGCTAAGTTCATTTCTGGCAGCCCGTATTACTTAACAAATTTACATAATCACCAGCGAGGTCTCACGGTCACGTTGGTCTGGTGAGCGACCTTACGTTTTTTGTCGCCTTCGGCGGTCGCTCCGTGCACATCTCTACACGGGGGATCTCGCTACTCGTTCATGATCCAGAAGAGTTGCATGATGTTCTGCGTGAAAAGTTTCACCATCAAAGGGTTTTGTTTTGCCTCGACAGTCCTTGTGTAACTATCCAGACTTTTTCTGCTGTGCGTCGGTCGGTGCCGGTTCGCATCATGTTCATCCCCGGACCCACGACGCCACCGTGGCGTTCAACGGCATGGTATCGGAGGAATTGACTGTCGTTTCAAAAACTTCAACAACATTCACTGCCAAAGTCCACTCCATTCGGGTCGTCAAAGTGCTGTCCCCGTCCGCCAACATGCTCGCCAAACGGCTCCCTTGCTCTCCATGAAGGGAAAACGTGCGCGGAGAAACTGAACACCCTGCTTTGCAGACGCCGGCTTGTTCAAGTCGGGTTCAAATCCTGCAAAAACCGTAAAGGGGTTTTAATGGGTATGTAGTGGCCTTTAGCGAGGCTTTAGTCCCACAGTTACTCACGTGAGTCACGCAGTCTCCGTAAATCGATTTCCTCTTTGGAGCGTCAAGCGCGTCAAGGTCCCCTTACCATTGGACCGTGGGATAGTCTGTAGCGGTTTCGGTGGCCTTGTACCGTGCGTCTCGGGGCCAGCTGTATGCGGCTGCCAGATGCCATTGCGGCTTCCAAAAAAAAAAAGAAACTGAACAGCCATGGTCTCTTATTCATTATACCAACTTTCCTGAAAGTGCTGACCACACGCACAGCATATACAATCTTCAAGGCACCACCCGTCAACGTTTCAACGTTCAACCACCGTCAAGCAAGGTTTCTGCCGACTGCAGCTTGAAGTCGGCATTTCCAAGTACCGCTGTGCCTCTCGAAAAGAAACTCAGCAATTCCCATACCGAGTCTGGGTCGCAGTGCCTGGGTCGAGGCTCTCTTTCGTTTTAACTGTCACCGTGTCAGCAGGGTCCGTTTTATATTGCGGCACCCAAGAAGTCGCGGATAAAGGAGAGCTCCGATGCCATCACAGCGCTCACTTGCAGGATGTTCGGCTCAACTTAGCTTGAATCACTGTCTAACAGAATCACTGGAGCATGCTCTTACAGACAAATAGCATAGGTATCCCACAGGGCGGTGTGGCTATAGAGCGCGATGATTCCATGCCACTGACCCTGTGACGTTGGTGCGTGTCCATTTCTCCTGCCAGTGGCGCATGACCCCTGCTTGGCAGAGGAAAGGTATAAGTACATCCTCCTTCAACCAGTTTCTTCTATCCCTTCATCTAGTAAAGATGCGATTCTCACTCGCCTCCGTGTTCTCTACTCTGACCGCAATCGCCACCGTCAGCGCCTTCCTAGTCATGGATGAGCAGTCCGACGTTATCTGCTGCGTTGCAGTGAGTCTGCACTCGAGTCCATTGGATGCATGCTCAATCTTGATGCGGTAGCCTGGTGTCCCAGCTGGCTGCGGTGCCTGTTACGCGGATCATGACTCTTTGCAACCCATCCTGATGATCCAATCCGCCTACGAGCTTGCCCAAAAAAATCCTGCTCTGTTCCTGTCTGAATATGTCTTCGAAGACCTCTTCGTAGACGAGTTCAGATATGGAACGGGGAAAGGCGGAAATATCAAAGGCTCAAACATGATTTCGGGGTATATCACCGAGCCCGCGGGTGAAACCAAGTTGGCGATTCACATCAACAGTGTTGTCACGGCCTCTGCCCTGCAGAAGAACGAGATGACACTTGAGGTTACGCTGTTCCATCTCACCGCACGTTCCGTCGCGACCCAGAAAACCATCGATGCCCACGGTCCATCGACCATCACGGCGGCAAAGAGTATCCACATAGGTGTCAACCAAGCAAGCTGGGGGCCACCAACCAACGCGCAAAACTTGCAGCACGAGATCGGGGTTGACCCGCTCCCGGCGCTTCAGAAGCAGGGTTACAATACCGCACATGTGGTTGGCTTGACGAGGAGCTTCAGGACAAAGGTGACGCTGAGCATTCACCGGCTTCTCGGGGGACATATAGTGGTCCATTGGAAGGGTGACAAGTCTTTCCCAACGGAGTAATGTATGTTATATTGATGGCCATTCGAATCCTGGATTGTACTTGCCCAGTCATCTTTTGAAGTCTTGCATTGAAGCATCCTCCATATGAAAGCTGTACTCGTAGACAATAAAAATTGTGCCATCTTCTGCCCGTCGAAGTTGCATCAGAAATCTCTCAGTCCTTGTCCTCGGCGTCGTTTGTCGAGGGCGCGGTGGTATGCGTCGTCGTCGTCGTGTCCTCCTTGTACTTGTCCTCTCGTTGCACCGTCCTCATTGCGTCCTCCTTCTCGTCCTCCTCGCCGAGTTGTCGTGGTCATTGTGTTGCCGACGGCACTGGGTCATCATCGTCGCCATCTTCGCTGCGTCCCAAGCGGACGAGTGGTGCTGGTGGTGGCATGCGTCGTTGTCGTCTTGTCGTCCAACGTCCTCGTTACGTCATGACGGGACGAGCAGTGGTGGTGGCGTGACAAGCATGGCACGCATCGTCGCCGTGCATCCCCTCGCCGCGGCCCTTGGTGTGTGGCAAAGGGATTGGCGGGGCGACCCCGTGGGGTACATCACCTGAGTCGTCGTCGTCGTGTCCTCTTCGTTGCGTGGCGATTGG
>QFES01003229.1:0-16121 GCA_003316375.1 Tylopilus plumbeoviolaceoides
CATATTTCACTAGGAATATCAGCTCTTCAAAATTTTCCTGATGCTATTGATTCTCTGGATGTCACCCCTGCCTCCGACGACGATGTCGTAGTCTCCCTCAAAATCCTTGGTAGGAGCATCACAGAAGACAACATCGTACGTATGGTCCACTACAACCTCCTTGCCTTTCTCGCTCTTGTTTCTAGAAATCATATGTGCTGCGCATGCTGTACGACCTCCAGGAAGTTGAAAGCATCAACGTCCATCGTACCCCACTGTTTCGTTCTCTCTTTGGTCACCAGACATCGTACGAGTTCGGTACTGCCACCAACTTGAAGCCATCCAGCTCGTCCCGTCCCCGTTCACGGTCGCGCATTTCCTCCATTAACTTAGAGCTTAAAGTCCTCGAACACCGGAACGATACCGTTGTCACCCCCGTCGCCGTCTGCGTCTCCCCATAAAGCTTGCAAGCTTTTCTGGCCAGGACGACGTCGACATGAACGGGCTACACTTCACGTTGGGAATCCTAATTCTGTTAAATGGGGTATTCCTGCAGACCATCGCAACCTTTATCAATCTGTTTGCGTCGATGGCATAATATACTCCGTATGTTTGTCAGTTTTTCCACTTTCTGTTTGTTCATCTTGCTCTCAGATTGGTGACACCGTCATGGTCGAGCCCGGGATAGATGAGAACAAGGCTCGCGCAAAGAGCTACACCTATGAGCCTGCTCGGTCGTCCAACTCACTTGCCAATTCTTGTTGGTGAGTCACTTTGACTTGGTCCGATCCATCAACTCAGCACGTTATAGGTTCTGTCATATATGCTACCCTTTCGAGGTCGGAAAATGTTCCATGGTCAGTGGCTCACCCACAGCTCGAAGAGTGGGACAGTGGGAGCCGCAGGAGCTTTGGATCAATACCTGCCACCACATATGGTTGTGGAAAATGTTTGTGAACTCTGTCACACTCCACCAAGTTGCGGCCTGCGTCGTTGATGGCGCGGCACGACAATGACGGCGCGACACGACAATGACGCTCCATACCAGACGCGCCACGCAACCACCATCCCGCTCTCACTCCGCCTCGTCCTGCTGGCACCACCGACAACGCGACGACTGTAACGCGACGCCACTCCCGGCGTACAAATGCAAAGGCGCTCCGGGTTTCGCCCACTTGCAGTGCTCCCCACCCCCACCCCCACCCCCACCCTCACCCTCACCCTCGCCCAGACACCCTCGTCGTTGCCCTCGTCCATATCCTCACCCCACGCCCTCACATATTCGCCTACACACCCCTCGCGCACCCAACAACGGGATGACGACAACAACCGTGACAACAGCCATGTCCTCGCCCTCACCCTTGTCCACGCAGACCGACAACGCCCCCCCTCTCCCTCTCCCGTCTTCATCCACTTCACAACGACGATGACGACGACGCGAGGATGACGCAATAATAGCAGCGCGGACGGCAACGTCGACATGCCCCCCACTCACTCTCTTCCCCGTCCTGGCACGTGCACCCGCCACACGGCCCAGCCAGCGACGACTAGGACGAGGACTGCCCACGCACGTGGCACAGGGCCCATCCAACAATGACAACGACGAGGGAGGCGCATGCGCATGGCACATGGCCCAGCCAGCGACGACGACAACGGCACGTGTGTGCGGCACAGAGCCCATCCAGCAGTGACGACGATGAGGACGGTCCATGTGTTCCACCCCTCGGCGACGCTGTTACCAGCGGACTTTGACACCGACGCGCCTCGTTTTTGATAGCAACGGTCGAACGTTTGCCCGTTGTGGGATGGACATTGGTACTTCAAAGCTTCATACCACTCGAACGGCTTACGGTGATGTCCTGACCACAGTGCCCGCACACATCGTGGCACGTGCCACAATGGCATATATTGCGGATGAGTCGACGTTGCTGAGCGCTGACTGCCGGTGCCAGACGAATGTACTGAGTAATGTGTACGCTGCTCTGTACTTTGTCTAATCTATGATTATTTGTTGGGTGTTTCCGGTGCATATTTTTGGCTACCCACGACTGTAAGTTCTTTGTTTGCCCGAGCCAAAGACTATGCACAGCCAACATAAATGGAAATGTGCGTGGTAAACTCGGCAGCTTCCTGGACACGTACTGCCTTACTCTGGGCAGCTCTCGCATTCCTAGGTCACATTGGATTTTCTATGGCGCAAGAACCACAAGCCGCTATAAACTACTTTGACAACTTGGCAGGCAGACTATTCTTCTTTGAAGACACCTCGGTATGTTCGCATCCACGCACAAATACCCCACGATAACACTGTTCTACTGCAGAGCGTCGCCTGCCATGACATATTTAATGGAGCGCTTCATGTCTCTCAGGATGAACGCAAGTCCTGGACTAGGGCACATATCCCTGGCGCCGCAATAGCCATGGTGATGCCACACCCGCTTGATAATAGATATGTATGTGTCATCTCTCAGTTGCTTTCTGAATCCATCCTCATGTGTTACAACCCAGGCATTCGCGCTGACGGATGGGATGACTCATTACCACACCGAATATCATGGCAAGACTTGGCGCTCATAAAACGTGCCAGCTCCCCTTAGTTATGCACCGCGACCACTTTCCTTCCATTCTGAAAAATGGGACCAGAGACTCATTTGCGACCGAGTGGGCCGGAACTATCTTTGTACTCACGTGGTAGGTCTCTGCCGCTCTGACTACTCGTCACACGCTCAACCTGTTTAGACATACTACACCACTGACGGATTTTCTTCGACACCAAAAGAACTATTCAAGGACACGTTAACTTACCAGTTCGCGCACGGCTCCAAGGACTTCAAGTGCAGTACTCACGACGACCTAATTTACTGTGTCGCATTCGATTCATCTGCCGCCGGAGCTCCTCGCTCACTTTCTTCCTCTCACCTCTACTCCTCTTCCGACTTTTTGGCTGGCCCATCCGACGACGAGGACGACGAGGACAGCCCATGCACGAAAGCACGTGCGCGTGCCACCCGCTAGTAGTTTACCATGCATTATTAATGGTATGTACATTATAGAATAAAATTATCTTTTATTTCAGTTCTCTGAGTTCAAGCGAACAGCAGTGAAAAATTGCTATAGACTACTGGGTCACTGTACGGTACTGTAGAGCCTGTGGCGCTGTGGACAGTGCTGTGACAATACTGGACAAATAGACTGAGAGAAAGGACCGAGTTCTTTGAAACGCATCAGAGCGAAAAAAGTTAGCAGCGCGGGGTACAAATCGTAGGGTAATGTTCCGTAGTGTCAAATTTGTTCTTTGGTGTTGAAGTTGGCTAATCGCTTGCCTCACTGGCAGGCCTACTTAACGTTGGGTGTTTGTTTGGCGAAGGCTTTGGATCCAAACAACCACCCGCGACAATTCAGGTTCACGATGCCTGAACATAATTCATCTAACAAAAGGAAGTTTAACCTTCAAGGTTTACATTCAACAACGCACACGACATAAGACAAGCACTCCGTAATGAGCAGGATCAAAATGCGCTCTCCAAAGGTTTGTGGTTGGTTTATGGTTGTTCTCCCGCTAACAAGTACTCATCCAGCCCTCTTTGCGCTGCGATCAAAGCCGTCTTCGAAACATGGAGAGATCGTAGCCCCGCAAGATGAACGTTTCTCTCTGGCCAAACTTTGGATGGATGGCTCGCCTGCCGCTGAAGATCTCTTCGAAAAGTCAGCGAAGTGCGACTCAATTTCACCGCATCTTCGTGAGCTAAATACCCTGCAGATGTCGACACAAGCTCTCGTCACCTCGCCTCTCTCTTCGTTGCTCTCGCTGTTCTCTTACCATCTCCCGGACCACTCCTTTGGCGTTCCCATTATCAAGCTGGCTCTTTCGCCGCAATGCCATGTCAACATTCGGTAGTGGACGGGAACGCAAGTTATTCGAGGCTTTTCCCTGGGACAACGAGGTGACAGTCGTGTATTTCTATTCCCATTTGTCTCTCATCACAACGCAGAATCTACCGAAGCTACTTCACATGTGCAGAAGGGGCAAGGAAGGCAAAAGAGATGACATTCTCGCGAGACCTGGTAAGCACTCGTCGTACGATTGAGGGACCGAGCGACAAGACCATCGTGACATTCCTTGGACGTACTGAGCAAGTCCTGGTCCGTGAGTCCATTTCTCTGTTTGCAAAATGATCATGTCGTCGCTCATCACTCTACCACTTTGGCCCATACAATAGCTTCATCGGAGAGCAATCGCATGACGAGCGCGTTTAAATCAGTGGATTGGATTCGTCTAGTGGATGCCAAGCCTTCTGCTGCCGACATATACCGTCTTGCCGCTGTCGCCCGGCGATTCTACGAACCTGCTTTTTGGGCTCTCATCGACCCCTCTGATGGCCATCTATAGGACATGGAGATTCTAGAAACGTTGCCTGGATGGTAAGCAGTCTATCGTTAGTTTTCCTTGAATGCTTGGTCAACCACTCTTGGGCAGGCCGCCGGTCGATGGCTGGTTGTATTTCAACTGCCCCCCCAATCTTGGGACCGACACACGCGCGATATACTCTTGACGGTGCTCTACACTTCTCCGATCACGGCGATGCGTCTGATCATCCAAGCCGTCAGCATTTCAACGGGTCGCCATGACCTCACGTGGCACTGCTGTCACTCTTGACGGACGTGTTGGCGAGGGCTGGTGGCTACTTAAGCCATACAGACTTTCGTCGGCTGAAGTCGTTTGTGATCCAGTCCGATCCCATCCAAGGACTTTGTGTAGCACATGAGATCGCAGATCAAGTTTACGAGGGTGAGATCTTGTGCTAATCAGTTTTTCAAAATTTCAATTACGCGCATTCCAGCGCTCCGGACATTCGTCGCAACATCGCTTGGCTCTACAGACGCGGAAGGCCAGGTGCTACTGTCGTCCATCGGTTCTCATTGGGCCAAATCGATGGCCGAATCGCTTTCATTGGGCGGGTCCGACCAAGTGAGTCATACCCTTTTCGTCAGTCCCGGAATGGAAATCTGATACTGTCGCTACAAGCTGAGGCATGCACAAACTTGAGTCAAGTTCATAGGTACCAAGGAGCTACTTGCTGCGATTGATCTGATTCGAGCTAGCGCCGGACAGCAGAATCCCGTAGCTCGCGATCTATTGGAGGACCTGCTTGTCGTTCTTCAGGGTAAGACACCGCGAGGATCCATCCCACCGATCCCAGCGTCGAAGCTTCTCGAATTGCTGTCCTTCCTGCGTCTACTTTATTGGAGGACATGCTCTCAGCAGCGATCGTGTCTTCTCAACTCCTCCCCAGGCTTGATAGACGAATCACTATCTCCGAAGTACAATCTCTTTCTGCCATCTTCTCGAGAACACCATCAACTCGGATCCGGGATCTTCGATCCTACCTTTCGTTTCTCGGCCGTTGGAGAAGGAAACATGGACAGAGTCCACGGAAACATCATTGTCGCATTGTTGTACTCGCACCCGGCTTCCATACAAGCTTGCGCGACATGGTCGGATATCACCCGGTGGCACGGACTGGCGCTTCAGTCCTCGCGGCCTTCCTCAACTGCACTGGGTTGACGGGCGGAGACCTGTCGCAGGTAAATCACGACGTTCTCCATGGTTTACTGCATACGCTCTTTCCTGGTGGGTGGCCTCACGGCACTCGCCGACCCAGAACCTTGAGTGCATACACAAGATCCTGCAGCTTTCGGGAAGTAGGCGAGCTCGCCTCGTGTCTGCGTTGCAGGAGCGCATACAGGGTATCTCCATCATGGATTTCGCCTTCGAGACTGCGTTTATCGCACGCAAGCTCATCGGGGTCTCTGACTGTGATGCTCTCGCGACGAGTATCGTGGATCGTGCGTTGGAATGGGCCGTTCGGCATCTTTCCGACAATGTTGTGGACTCGGAGAATTCCATCACGGCCCTCGAAAATCTGAGTGAGTGTTCGAGTATCTCGCTCCCTTTCTTCTTCACGACTGATTGACGCACCCAGAACGTGTTATCGAACACCAGGCGTCGCTCAAACCACATTTAGTGGAGCCATTCTTGGCTATATTGATTCGACGCCACCTCTCAGATGCGAACGTCCTTCGCTAGCCGTGGCACTAATGAGCAAAACACCGCTCAAGGTGAGCCTCAGCGTGTGTTATTCCGTCACTGACTATCACCGCTTTCCTCGCCCTTGCAGCCTATTGTCGTCAATGGACTCCTTCAGCGTCAACAATTTGTCAGTCTGCCTGCATTCTTTTCATAATGGTCTCCATCCCCGGACGTAACCACATCCGATGCGGTCGAGGTTGTCCAGAACTTGGACCCTGTATATGTGCTTCGAACATGTCTCGCATTCCCACCATGGAGGCGGTTCGGGGAGGAGAAAGGCACGAGGGATGGTCCCGCGGACGATACAATGTACGACCCGTTGATGGTGATTGTGGTTTCTGCGCAGATGCTTGTGCAGTGTCTTCCCATCGCACCGCTAGGCTGGGTCAAGGTCTTCGAGAGCAACGTCGTTAGCCTGCTCATTCGATGTCTCTCCTCGAAAGACCCGAACATAGGCGAGGCAGCCCTCTGCCAAATTGCGAGTCTTTGGGAAAGCATACAGGTGAGTCCAAGCATGCGGTGACTCACGGTGACTGTTTCACTCAGGCGGTTTTCCCGCAGAAATCTAGCACGCACGAAGCACCTCAAGTCGTGTACGTGCTCCGCTTAGGAGCACACTCCTGTGCAATCAGCTCTCTTTTGTCGAAGTATACCTGCCACTACATATGGTTGTGGAAAGTGTTTATGGACTCTGTCACACTTCACCAAGTTGCAGCCTGCGTCGTTGCGACACGACGATGACACTCCATGCCAGACACGCCACGCAACCACCATCCCGCTCTCACTCCGCCCGTCCTTCTGGCATCACCGACGACGCGACGACTGTAACGCGACGCCACTCCTGGCGTACAAATGCGAACGCGCTCCGAGTTTCGCCCCCTCAGCTTGCCCTGCTCCTCGCCCTCGCCCTCGCCCTCGCCCTCGCCCTCGCCCTCGCCCTCGCCCTCGCCCTCGCCCTCACGCCCTCATCCTCACCTACGCCCTCGCCCAGACACCCTCGCCGTTGCCTCGTCCATGCTCTCACCCCCACACCCTTGCCCACGTATTCGCCTACACGCCCCTCGCGCCCCCAACAACGGGATGACGACAGCAACCGCGATGACAGCCATGTCCTCGCTCTCATCCTTGTCCACGCAGACCCGACAACGCCCCCTCTCTCCCTCTCCCGTCTTCATCCACCTCACTACGACGTCGACACGCCCTCCCACTCACTCTCCGTTCTCACCTACCTCAGAACAACAACAACGCGAGGACGGCGCAATGGCAGCGAGGACGACGTTGGCATGCCCCCCATTCACTCTCTTCCTCGTCCTGGCGCGTGCGCCCGCCATACGGCCCAGCCAGCGACGACGACGACAGCCCATGCATGTGGCACACGGCCCATGCAGCAACGATGACGACGAGGACTGCCCATGCGCGTGGCACAAGGCCGATCAAAATATACCCATCTCCACTATCGGGTTCTTCTAGGGCCAACTTGAACTTGAACTTGAAAGCTCTCCTCCGTTACGTGGCTACTACTGTGCGCCATTTAAATCTATTGTTTTCCCTACTTTCTCACCGTCTTGGCAGGTCAGCGTATTTTCGCCCACTGTCTACTAGTATACTCCTCGGCGCTTGCATTGCCGAACGCGATGTTCAAGTTTATTGCCTCCATCAACTATACGGGGAGTGTTACGCCGACTTGGAATCACAGGCTACCTCGTACGGCCACAAAGCTTTATCAGCCTCACAATCACACTGCTGCGCCCTCACAACAAATCGGCATAGCTTTCCCCGACGCACCTCACGCTGGCATCACCACGCCACCATAACCAGTGCCATTCCTTCGCCATACAACGAGGTCGAGGGCATGGCCGCACTAATGACGACGACAATGCATACCATTCGCCCCACCCGAGTACCACCGCCTATTCAGCATGCAACCAGTACAGTGACGAAGATACCATGAAGGTGGCTTCGCGACACCTATTGCCCCTTCGTCATCCAGGCAGAACAACTCGAGGCAATTCAAGGGATGCTACATCAACAGTGACAGGGCGTGCGATACACCCCGCACGATCCTCTACGCTGCGCAACGACCACCGTGATGAAGAGACCGTGGCGACGACAGCGTGTGGGTGCGAGCCACTTCCCATTCCGTTGCGCAACGAGGACGAGGCACATTCCTCGCCCAGCAGCTTAAATGTCCTGAAAGCAGTACGTCACGACCATACACCACGGCATTATCCAGCTCGCGCTCTGTCAACTCGATCGAGGCCGTCGTCGTCCAGTTCCACCAGCGACGCGCCATCTTGTCGACTGTCTCCGCTACTTCTTTGACACGGCCCAGCTCACGCGGCTTCCAGACGCGCCAACGCTCTGTCTTTGCCTTGAGGCAATCGTAAGGCAGAGACTTGTGCCTACCACCAAGTCAGCGCATCACGAGATCGAGCTCGGGACCGCCGTCCTACGGGCCCGCAAATGGCTCTCGGTCTCTCTCGTCAGGGTCTTCCAAACAACTGCATCTGATTCAGACCCAGCGTTCAAGTCATACATATCCAGCCCCGATCTCCTCAAGAAGATGGCAACTGACTCGAACGCAGTAGCACAGAAGAATGTCTCATAGCACTGGTCAAGTTCGCGGGCGAGACTGCTGCCAAAGCCAGAGATGCGGTGGTCCCAGCCTTAGTCGACAAGTACCTTAGTTCTTCCAGGTCGGGAACAAAGAATCAGGCAATAGAACTCATGTTGCAATGAGTCGAGGTCGAGGACTCCGGTGCAGGGGTAGTGGTGCGTGTGTTCGGCTTCCGGTCCGTCATGTGTTGAAGTCGTCATTCACCTCCTCGCAGACGGATATCATCTCTGGTCTCGCAGCGAAGCAGCCAAACACGATTGTCGCCAGCTTTTTCGCGTTCAAGGAGGTCCTCTGGTACATGGCTGCAAATTGGTCTTGTCGTGTGCAACCACTCAGCTATGTGCAGAGTATTTGGGACGCAGGTGACACCAGCCGCTCCGGTACTCAAGACATTGCCCAAGATTTTGCTCACACGGATAGGAACGTCTGCGCTGAAGGCGCGCAGCTCACCCATACTTTATGTCAGTGTATTTGATGCGCGATCGACACGTGGCTAACGGAGCTCAAACCTATGCAGGTCAAAGAACTGCAAGAGACGTTTGAGAACATGGAAAAAGAGGGAAAAGGCAAAGGAACGTCCAAGGTCGAATGATTGACCAGAGTGCTTTAACGGGAAGTAGGATCAACGCGCAAAGACCTCGCAGATCTATTGCAGCATCGAATGGAGCCCTGCGTATCTACAGAGTTCGTTGGTCAGCTCTTCAGCCACGATCCGATGATCACAGTGCAGTCAATCACTTCATTTCTGGGCTTCCCACCATTCACAGTTTTTCTTGGCCGCTGCATCAGGAGGTGACAAATACTGTAACGACCTAGACTTTGAGTCGTAACGCTCGAGGGCAAGACAACAAGTAACCAATGTTCGAAGCTTCAAGACTAATCGTCAAGTCCGAAGCGAGTAAATGATGATAGGGAGCGGTACCCTTAATTCACACTCAAGCCTAAGGCGAGGGTTTGAACAAGTGGATAAGACTGTCGTCGTAGGTACTTTACATGGGTTTAAATACTAGAGAGGGCTGCGCACAGACCGAGCTATGAACTACCTAACTTAGACATGCAATGCTATGTGTATAGGTATGCGCAGTCGAGGCTGTACGAGTGGAAAAGTGGAATCATACTGCAAGCCAATGGAAAAGAAAAGTGAAGTCATACGATATTTTAGCCAATGAGGATGATGAGAATTGATGAAATCGTAACAAATACGGAGTTCCCGTTGACGAACATCTAGCTGCCAGTGGTCTGGCATGTTCCGATCTTGCGCTGAAATATGTTTCTATCAAGGAACTGCAGTCAAATATTGCTTCAAAATGCCTGGATGTTATAGTGCTTCGTCCCGATACATAGATATATAAAGTAAGATTTTAATATCCGATTGTTTAAACCTTGCTGACTCTTTGTCCCCAGCTTGGCGATGCACATGAAGTGTATGCGTGTATGCGTCCAAAACATCATACACTACTGAAAGTTTATGCATACAGTCAGGTTTTCAACTCGCTATCAGAGCATGGTCTGAAAGCCAAAAACCGAGGCAAGGTGCATTGGACGACCTGGCGAACTTGTTGAAACGTAACGGGATGGGTGCATGCAACCAGCCTAGCAAAGCATTCCCTGTCATCGAATCAATAATCGCCGACAAAGACTTTGCTGTCCGAAGTCTGCGTTGCCTGTCCTCAGGTATGTTACTGATATGGTATGGGTTGTCGATCAACACGTCATTCATAGTGAAGTCTACGTCCTTGTTGGCGAGAAGGTGTGGGCCTTGGTTGTATCCCTTTCTGCCAAAGACAAGACACAACCCGAGGAACACCTTTTGCGAGTCGCAGTCCTATCAAACCAGAACTTCAGCAAGTTGCTGCACCTATCCCGTAAGTAGCTCGGCTTGCAAATACCGGTTTGCGAAACGACTCACCGTCTACGGCCTTGACGTCCCCACTTCTATCTCCTGGAATGCCACGCCCTTGATCGCTGCCGTCGAACAGTTGTTTACGTTCAGTCAGATTCGCACACAGGTCGCCGTTCGACAACGAGATGTCAGCCCATTCAGAGAAAACCGTACTCGCATGTGCTGTCGCTACTCGGGAAGCTCGTCGAGTTTGCCGAAAAGGCTTCCGACGTCGTGGTCTCGTGGAACCCATCGATCTGGGTCAGCGACGTTCTTGATAGTCTGGACATCGAGGTTGGCCTCTTTATGCTCATTTCGCTCTTGTAGACTCAGGTTCATTTCCAGAACATTGATTTTAATCTTGTTCCTCGGTGCCCAATGCAACTGGCTACATTGCCCACTTCTTCCTCTCCGGATGTACAGTCCACCGTCAAGAATCCATTTACAATCCTGTTTTGTGGACGCGACTTGTTCTCATGTACCGTATTCAAAGAGGTTTACAACGCCGAAGATTTTTTTTTCCAGCACAGACACACCGGAGAGACGTAAAGCATGGTCCATTTCCATGGCAGGTCTTTGGCGGACCTCGTTTACTCTAGAGCATTGAGATGAAGCGTCTAATGGTTGTGCCGGAGATTCAGCTGATACGACTCCTCGTAAACAGACATTTGGGAAGACCTCCACATAGTTACGAACCACGATATAAAGTCTGGCCGCAGGGGTTTGCGATTAGACATATGTTGGTTCGGCTTCCTACATTTCTTTGCGTTCTCGGCTTCACCGATCGCAGCACTGCTCAAGATGGTCGGGGAATCGCTGGGTATGCCAGTGCACGCAATACCCTCGAGGTGGCTGCGTTCGAAAAGTGGCTTGTATGTTTGTTGTTTTCTCAGCATCGGGTACGCGTGCATAATGGTTCCCTCGACAGCCTCCGCCTCCCTTTACACCACATCCCAATAGCTCTGGTTTCCAAAATGCCTTGCGTCTCCTTGTTACGGCTTCGTTCGGCCGTATCCTTCCTGTCACGTTTTTTCACCCTTTTCCTGATACCCAACGGCTGAATGTTCACCCGAGTGTGCTTCCAGCACCAATTCAGCGAGCATTGATAGCTGGTGAATCAAAGAAGGGTGTATGTGTGATTGAGATGGGAGAGGTGAGCCGGAGAGAAGACAAACTCGTATATGCAGGTCGAATCTGGGCTGTTAAAAAGATGGTGAGCGGTTTGTCAGTAGTCGGCTAAGTGGATGACATCACGGCTCACAACGCTGTGTACCTTGACAGGACATACCCAAAGACGCCAATTTCCTAGAGGGTCTTGCTGTACCGGGTGGAAAGCTTCTGGTCAACGTCTTACTAGTACGTGATATGCTTCTGGGAAGAGTAAGGTCCTGTTTACAATGTTCGTTTGAAATGTTGACTGTGAACGTCAGGCTCAGAGTAGACCTCAAGAAGCGGTAACGACAATTGCTCCTGCTCCTCTCATTACTGCCAGGGACTCATCGACTAGGCAGCTTGACTCGGAGTTGGTACGAGCGCAGGGTTGCAACTTGTCCTCCTCATTGGCTTCGCTGGAAATTCAGTGTGATTCGCCTCGTTTGAGGCATGATGTCGACGAAGACCACCGCTGCGAAGGCAAGTCACATGCTGGTGGTAGGGGATCCACCAAAACCGGGGAGCGGGGTGAGCCTTGCGCTTTATCGGACGATTGGTGTGACTGACACCCGAGCAGTTGCAGCCCAGCAGTTGTGCTCGCCTGACCCCAAGTACAAAAAGTACACGCAGCAAGTCGAAAAGTCTCTGAACGCCTTTGACAATGTACACGGGTGGGCGGATTGCATTGCGTTCCAGACAACTGCTCAAGGTGCATATGCAGATTGGCAACGTTCTTTGATGGCTGATCATTACAATCCTACCTCCAGTTCAAGGAGGTCCCGTACAAACTTATCGTAACCCAACGACTCTCAGTGCTTCAACCCCAATCTGCTGGCTGGAGTACACCAACGTGCGCTGGATGTATACATTCACATCCTGTCAGTCCTTGGAGTGATTTGGCACCCGAACAACCCGTATCCTGACAAGATATCAGACCAAAGGCCTGAAACGCGACCTTCCAGTCTGGTCCTCGGGATTGTTTCCCTTCTTTGAGGATGCCTCCACAACAGTCAAGGTCCATTGAGATTTCCGCGCCCACATTCCTCGCGTTTTACTAAAGCATTGACTCACCCCATGTATGATCCGAACCAGTCATTCATCACTGAAAAGTGGCTTGCCTTGCCCTCTAGATGCAAAATGTATGCGCTCGACAACAACGCAACCATGCGCGATTCCGTCATCAACGCCAGCCGGGGCATGTAGTCTCTGGGCGTTCGTCCAAGCCTCCAGAGATTTCGGCAGGCATCGATTTGATTCAGTGAGCTTGCAGTCTTCTGTCAGCTTACCTTTCCTGACCACTGGCAGTTGTGCTAAAATGACGCGAAATTTTGATGAACCTATGGATGTCCGAGTCTGTGGTGGGGGTGAAGGGAAAAAGTATAGAACCCACTGCCATGCATTGAGAGTATCCAGCCAAGGGATACGAGTCCAGAACCATATTCATAAGGTGGGAGATAGCTGGTGAAGAGTGTGATGTGATGGAGGCCTTGCATTCATTGTTTCACACACTTCTATCAACATATTTGCACTTCTGATGATGTCATGAGACCTGGAGTGAACTTTGTGTACTCAACTGTCCTGATAAATCATACCTGCAATTCAAGGCTGTATTTATTTTTGCTGCATCATTGAGTTTAATCACTACAAAGTGGTAATACTGGAGTGCTCAGCATCAGGCTCAATGATAATCACATAAAAGAGATTACAAGCCCTTGTCACTCATACCATGATTTAAAAGTTGATGTCAGACTGATCAAATAGTAGAATATCAATCAATCAATATATTTGTTTGTTGACCTATCAACATCATGATTGTAATAACCAAAGGACAGCTTATATATATTGTTGATCAGATATATATCAACTTGAGATGAGCTTTATCAACTTTCTAGCAAGATGTGACAGTTTGGACAGATGCCAATCATTGATCAGTAAGATACCTATGATAATCATATATCATAAGACAAATACAATAAGTGAAAAAGATCCTTGGATGTCACTGAATATCTCTATGAGTGTGGTTTGATCAGATGTCAACATCATGTTCTCAACATCATCAGATATTATCAATTCAATATTAGAATTGTAAAGGTATTATCTGTTGAATATCATATTGATATTCAAATGGTAATTGATAGAATATTTGCCAGTAAGTATAAAGAATTAACTATTTATTAACAACATGGTTAAAAGAAGATATAGATATAGATAGATTTACCTACTTATGTCAACTTGGCAACAATCAGATCATATTTAACTGGGCATATCAGCTCTTTAAAAATTTCCTGATGATGGGTATCACCGGCATACTGCATTCCTATCTCCATTGGGGCTCCGCGGCCGGGCTGTGTTCCTGTGGGCGTAAACCTCAGTTGGCTTTGGCTCTGTTGATCCTGGGAAGGACAATATTGTCCTCGGTAGGGCTTTGGGGTTTGAGCCGCCCTTGCCGCTCCTTGTTCTTCATGAATCCTTTCTAACGTCTTCCCATAGACATCATATCGTTTATAAAGTTCATCGTAGTCGTCCTCGTCGATGTCGCAGTGAAGAGATACCTGTTGGTAGGTGGAAAACCTAACTGCCTGTTTGAGCAGGTGTGCTGCTTCTCCTTCTGAGACCTTTGCTTCTCGCTTAAGTATATCGAACTTTTGAAGGAAGTCCGACATGAGCATGGTTCCCTGCTGGAGGGCCTTCAACTCTTGGTACGACTGGTATTCGAGAGTTGTAATTTGGAAGAACTCCGTGAACTCCTTCTGGAAATTAGGCCACGTAGGCCAAGCGTTGTCTTTCCAAAGGTCTCCTGCATCATTCCTTTGCTTTACCTCCTTGTCGAGGTATTTCTCCATCGTTAACTGAGCAAAAGGTTCGGCTTTTCCTTCGAGACGGAGCAGAACTGCCGATGCCAGTACTTTGTTGGATTTCCAGTTTTGGGCTGAGACCCAGAGGTGTATTTTAGTCCACCAGAGACGGAACTTCTTCTTGTCTCCATCCCATTTCCCGGGATCTGCAATCTTCTTGACCGTCTCTTCTTCTTTCTTTGCATTCTCTTTGAGAGCCTCAGTAGAGTATAGATTTTCTGAGGCAACGTCTTGCACTCAAGTAGGTAGTCTTATCCAAGTGTAACAACCTAGACTTAAGTCGTGACGCTCAAGGGCAAGACAGTAACAATCAACCAGTGTTCGAGGCTTTTAAGACTTTAATTGTCAAGTCTAAAGCAAGTAGATGAGAAAATGACAGAGATAGAGCGGTACCCTTAATTCACACTCAAGCCTAGAGTGAGAGGTAAACAAATGGATAAGACTAAGGGATGCGGTAAAATACATGGGTTTAAATACTGGAACGAGAGGTGCACAGACCAGGCTATGAACTGCCTAGTCAAGATGAGCGATGCTGTGTACACAGCTATGCACAGTCAATGCTGTACGAACGGATACAGTAATGAGAAAATGGAGTCATATGTAATCCAATGAGAAAGGGGAGAAAGATCATACGATAAGTAAGCCAATAGGGTGGAGAAGAAATAGAGAAATCATAACATTTCCTCCACACTCAAGTTGTCATTCAAGTTGATATCACACTACTACAGACTTGTCAAAAGCATCACCCATCGTGGTTGGACAGTTGTATTTGCCCAGAACATAGGTATATGATTGTCATCGCATTACTGGTTACATATACTACAGTTTGTGTGCATATAACCTGCAAACAGAGGTTATATTCTCAGATATGTGTCAGATTGCAGTCATATGTCATATTTAGCACGATATCACCATTTGAATGATATCACAATCCATCTGAGTCAGACATGGTCGCACATATCATATGGGTTGGAACTGATTAGATGGTCCACTTCCAATCAGAAACTGTGTTTCATTGTATTCCCATATCCAAACCCTCAGTAGGTGATATCTCTGATGGAGGTTATATGCATTATATTCACGTATATTTACATATACACCCTATGCAAAGTTGGTGATGTGCAACAAGGAGTGCCTTGTACTTATTAATAGTCATGCTTGGCAGCAACTTATATGTAACTTGATGCATCAACTTGCCAAGCAGCACTAAGTACAGTAGACTCCCTCCTAACGCATACCAGGTATAACCATCTCTTATAGGCCCATACCTTTTTGGATTTCCCAAGTTGGTTTGTGGGGAAATTGCAACCCACTCAGGGTCGGATAATATGCCGATGTAGCACCAAAAATTGAGGGCAATCACGTGTACTGGGGGGCTGTGGCTGCGCGGACGTGTGTGACACGGATATGTCTGTGACTTACATGTTGGTCTAAAATGGGGCAACAGCATGTAGCGGCAAACCAGTCCAAGTCCACGACTCTGGCACCAAAGAAAAAAAATCAAGGCACGACATAACAATGATAGCTGGTACTGAAACACTAAGG
>QFES01003246.1:0-14168 GCA_003316375.1 Tylopilus plumbeoviolaceoides
AGACAACCGACACACGTTCATCAATCCCAATACGCACCTCCATGAGACACAGAACAAACACGGTGAGGGAGAACCACATCACGACCGTGAACGCGATCATGGCCAAACCAATAATCCCTCCCATCCCCGAAACGTTTTTTAGCGTCATGCTCCACAAAACTTCCGATAATTGAGCGTGGGCCAAGGACAGGGCCCACAACCGCAGGTACGAAGCGGTATGCGAGATGCAGCCGAGACAAAATTCAATCGTATGGATAATCTGGTGGATCACAACCTCGCTAAAGTCGTGCTGTCCGCGATAAGACACTTCAGCAATACGACACCCACACAGGGCCGAGTCACTCACATGTTCTTCTTCCGCTTCTTCAACAATTACCCGACCGTTACCCTCTTCCTCGATTTCCAAAGCCTCGTCGGAGCTATCGCGAGGACCATCATGATGAAGCCCCACGTACCCCTGAGCCTGTATTTGTTGCATCTCCTTCCAGAGGAAGTACGGCTTCGTGCATAGCATCCAAGGAACGCACACCACAGCAAGCAGAAGTAGGACAACCTGTACATATCCTTGCCCTGGGTACAGCTGACTGTTCGGATCGACCGATCCAGGGGAGAGGAATATCGCAATCAGCATGTTCAATAGCGACGGGGGCACCATTGACGTCTTTGACCAATCGATCGTCCATTTGTAAACGATGCAAATAACGAGGTATCCAAAAATCGACTGAAGGAAGATCATTTGAGGGATGAAATTTGCATAAATGTCCAGCGGACGGTTGAACTTGATGTGATTGGGCAGCTGCAGACACAACGCAAACGTCATCTGAAATGGTGTCAATCTAGACTATGCAATGAAGTCGGCAAGGCACATACATGAATCACCCCAAGAATAATCGCCATCTTCATCTTGTACGAGTTCGTGAACACCAAGGCATTATCCGCACCATGCCAGCCTGGGTCCAAGCCGAAGGTATAGATATGTCCATTTGCGACACCGCGGACAACACTTCCATTGGTTGCGGGGAAGTCCCATCCAGATCGCCAAATGTGAAGAGACTTGGAAAATATGTCATTGTACATGAGGCCGGTATAGATGGAGAACAACCCCATCAGAAGAATGATGTATCGCCCACTGCATGCATGTTAGTACGTCCTTCAGGGACGCTTCACTGTGACTTACAAGAAGAACAGCCCTCCCATCTGGAGCAGGAACATGAGCGAGGAGCAGTTTTTTCGAAGCAATTACTCACCTCCGTGAGACCTTCCTTCAACCACTTCTTCTCCTTCATGATCATGTAGAGAGCGAAAAACAGGATGATCAAACCATGTCCAATGTCACCAAACATCACGGCGAATAGAAACGGGAATGTGATGATGGCAAACAGTCCGGGATTGACTTCTTGGTAGCTCGCGATTCCATAACTGTCCATAATGGCCTGGAATCCTTCCGTAAATTTATTCGTCCTGTTGAAAGTGGGCGGCGTCTTGTTGGTACGAAGCTCATGTAAGATCGGTACAACGCCGGTTCCAGATTCCTCCTAAAAGGTGTTTGTGTCGGAAGATCGCACAACGAGGCGCAAACAACATACTGTGGCATGTCCGAGGGCAACTTGAATCTTGGCAATATCCCTTGTCGGGCACCAACCCTCCGCCACCAATGTCTTCCTCCGCACGTCATAGTTGAAGAGATTCATCGTCTCATAAATCACCTTTTCTTTCCGGACGACATCTTGCCATCGTGCAAGTTTCTCCCCGATACTCACAAGCTCAGCGCGCCTGTTCGCTCCGGTATTGTAGAGGATAGTCTGGAGATCCTCGAGACGAGCGGTGACCTCGCGAAGCGAGTCGGAACGCTTGTCAGCATTGGTATCAATGGGGTACAGGGTAGCACCCATCGACTCGGCAACCTTGCGGATCTTTGCGAGCAATGCATCACCGTGCGCAAAGATGATGAACACGTTCTTGCGTGTCTCGGAGCCAGTCTCAGGATCAACAAATGGCTCCACGATGTCTGTGTGATTCATATAGAGGTTGCCCCGCAAAACACGCCAAAGAACGCGTTCAAATGTCGGGATGCGAGCTCTGTCAGTGGTTCCCGCGACAAACCTAAAAATTGTTTTAGCTACGAGAAATAGACGCGAAACCAATCAACGTACTCCAAGTCAAACTGAACCGCCGACGAATACTGATTCTCGCGGTCATCATGCTGAAGAAGAGGAGCTGAGCTATCATCAAAAGACGTCCTTATATCCGTCTGATGCGTTTCGGCCTAGACGAGGAGTAAGTACAACGCAAACTGTCATCGACTTTGACTGACCTTTTCAAAGAAGCCCGCAGTCTCCCTCAGGACGTGACGCGCCTCGATAAGCTCTTTGGTACGCTCGCTGAGCAGCTTGTAGCTCTCGTTCATCTGCAAAAGCCTAGTCTCATGCTCTGCCAACGTGACGTCGAGCTCATCGATGTTATGCGCCGCACTCGGTCCGACAGTGATAAGTGGCGTCGAGTCGTAAAGAGGACGGATCGGTATCATGTCCTTTTCCTTCTCGATCTGAGACGCGAAGAAACGAACACGACGGGCCATGTCCTCGAATCTCCTGATTTCACCGACAAAAGAACGTTGGAATGGATTGACAGTTGGGTTCAGCTAGGGAGAGAAAAAAAGTTGGTGAACGGGAAGAAAAGGAGCAGGAATGACACGGACATCCTTGAACTGAACATTTCCGAGCTCCCCAAGCTCGGCAACTGTATCGTGAGCTACTTCGGTCGGTATGTAGAGCTGTACCAAGCTCATCTCTTCCGAGCCTAGAAGGTTTCGTTAGTACCAAAAATTCTATCCAACATAAGACATACGGAACATCGAGGGATACTCGTCTCCCATAGTCGCAGGAGGTGAGATTGAGTTGTATAGAATAAGTTCCGAACAGAGCGCCGACTGCGTGACAAGCGGAGATGCTGTTTGATCTTGTTTGGCAGACAAGTCACATCATCAACCCCTTAACTCGAATCTAATTGAGAGGTACACTACATAGTGTACTAGAGAGATGGATATTCATATCAATGCAATGCATGTTGCTCCCCGTGCTTATCTACACGGGCAAATTTAATGTTTGCAGGGTCAGAACCCGAGATTCATGATCACGCCACCGCATGCAATGCTGTGGAAAGGTGGTGGTTGAAGGAACGTGGAAACAACAGCTAACAACCATTCGCAATGAAGCAAAGGATCGCCAGCGGTTCATCCCAAGAATCCTGGGTGGCACACCTCTGAAAAAGAGGGTACCCGCCTCAGACTTCGGTCGAAGCCATTTCAACGTCACCAAGCTCAGGCTCGTCCTCCACTTCCTCCACGACATCACCTGGTGGAATATAATCTTCTTCCAGCTTCTGCTGTGCAATGGCCGCGAAACCTCCTTCAGTTTCATCCGTGACCTTTTGGCTCGCCTGATCTCCACGAGGTTCGATGCATATGTCCATCTGCTCCTCAGCCGCCTTCCGGCAATCGCATAACCGGGCGAGGCTCATCTCGTGGCTTGTATCACCTAAGATGGCGCGTGCCCGTTCCGCAGCAAGACCTTTTGATAAAGAAAGATTGGCTGCTGTAATAGGACCTGCGACGACGTGCTCGTGAACGATGACCGAAACGCTGTCGTTGCGTCGGAGTTCTGCATTACTCTGACTCTTGCTACAATGGATGATGGTCAGTTCTTATCTAAGAGGGAATATGGGGCATTTACTGAAATGCAATCCTCTTGCAACCCTGCGCGGCAGCCCAAACCATCAGTTCTGACACGGGGTCTCTCGGAAGGTGGGTGGTCAACACTGCCAACACATCACTCATCACCGCTTCGACAACTGAAGCAGTCTTCTCGAAGTTGTATGCGCTGTCAACAATGATCGCGCCAACAAGACTCTCCAGCACGTCGCTCAGCGCTTTGGGAGGATCGTATTTCCACCCCTTGAGAATGGCATCTTCAGGGGAGAGGGTCTCGAGAAGGGGAACGTGTCGAGTAATTGCGGTGCTAAGCTCAACGTTGTTGATAAGCAAATGTTTGTGTAGCCCAAGGCGGTTGACGGCGACGGATGCCAGGGTAGGTCCGCAGACAGCACGAGAGCGAGCAGCGGAGAGCTGACCAGATGTAGCATCCGGAAACTTGTGGTAAAGATGGCGCATTATGACTAGATCAATCACAGCTGAACCGACGATGAGAATTTATCGAGTAGCTATAGCAAGGCCAGACTTACCATCACCGAGAAACTCCAGACGTTGATAGGACGATCCCGCAGAGGTAGTAAACGATGGGTGTGTGATCGCCTCGATGAGTAACTCGCCACGATGAAACTCGTATCCAATCAGGTCTTGCAGGTCCGCGAATATTGGTGGTACAAGGGAAGACTCCGGTGGTCGAGAGTAACGGAGTGACCACGGAAGAGGACCTCCCATCGATAGCCCAAGAGCGTCGCCCGCTCGTAATGCCATCTCAACGCCTCCAGTCAGGAATGCTGCCCCAAGAGTCGCCTCCATGCAGTCCTGCAAGCTTCGACGGGGATACTCTCTGCGTATCGTGTGTCTTGCTTGCATGAGGCAGTCTACCACATCAGAGTCCTCTGGTATTGTGTATCTCCATAAATGTAGGCTTTGAGCTTCGGATGTAAGAAATCGTTCGAGGCCAATTTCCTTGGCACGCGCTAGCAACGTGCGATTTGAAATACTGCTCTGTCGAAGCTGAGAAAGCTGTCCTTCGTGCCGATGGGGGTACTTGTTCATGATGTGGACCGTACACGTGAGCTTGAGTACGGAATCGCCCAGTGTCTCCAAGCGTTGGTTGTTCCATGTCGCATTCGTAGTGGGGAGTGTAGATCCCTCTATAAGAAGGTCATCGTCGATCGGGGGTAATCCGAGCTGTAAACGCTCCTCCCTCGCCCGATAAACGTCGGTCGCACGCCTGCAAATTCGAGGGAGGAATAGGAAAGCACGGTAGACCGGCCGGGAAAAATGGACAGCCCTACACGCGCCCAATGGGACGATTGACCCGACGGGGGCGGTATGACGTTTGTATTTGTCGATAGGCTGGTGTCTGGATGCTGGACGGTAAAGTCCGGAGGGAGCGCGGGGAAGACTGTGGATCTCGATAAGTGGGCAATCAGTCGGAACGAATGCTTCGCGGCTTTTCCTAGTCCACTTTTGCACGAAATATTCATAGTACGTCGCGTACGGTGCCTCGCGCGAGCCTGGAGGCGGCACAGATAGGGCGGTGAGATCGTATCTTATGCTGTGAAGGATCTGGGCACGGCCGTAGAGATTACAGTTCATAACCATCTTTGTACCGAAGTCCTTCTCTGTGACTCCTTCCCAGTCATACGTGCCGTATGGTTCGTTGACAACGCGTTCCACAGCTTCGAAATCGATGCAATTGTGCTCCGTGAGGGGAACGAGGAAGCATGTGATCGGGAGCGTGATTGGACGCCCAGAAACGCAAAACCAGATGCCCATCTTAGTGTATTCCTCTAGCATCCGAAGGGTTTCCCACTCCTCCTCCGGGTCAAACATAATTTCATCTGTACAGCGCATGGTTATGGAGTACCCTTCGCTGAAGAGTTCGAGTGTCGGTAACTCGGCGCCAGTGACAAGCCCGGCAGAGTCTTCCCCATCGATTGAGATGACATGCATTCGTAGTCTTGGACCCAATGTCCACGGGTCTTGTACAAAAACATTCATGATATCCGGGATTTCTGAGACGTCAAGAAGCTTGCGCCCATCGGCATCATAATCACTCTTTCCCTTCGAGCCCGTCGTGGGAAGGAGGTAGTCGTCGAAGACGTCAAGTTTGTGGAGGGCTTTAACAGCCATGAATGCAACTGCCCGCTTTGCTTCACGCTTCGAGTTTCGTGTAGGCCCTCGATATATGAGGTGATCAACTGGGAGGGGAAGGCTTGATGGGAGTTCTAAAATAGCGGCGTAGTCGCCGCTATACTTTGGCATCGCGGGAGGAGTATAGGCGTCATGTGGAATTAGGGAACATAGATAGTTGATGAGTCCGATAGCAGAGCCATACGTGAGTACTGCCCCGGTAAACGGCACGATGTAGCGTTCACGCGCTGCAAGGTCCTCGGGATCGTCCTCTTCGAGCTCGCCCTCTTCAGAGTCCGACGACGATGCCGGTGAAGGGGGACGAGTGGGATTTTCCCGAGCTTGATAGACTTTCTTGAGTTCGGGTTCAATTTCTTGGAAAGTCTTGTAACGATCGACATGAGATGTATGGCCAATTTGTGCCATAATTACGAAAGTAGAGGTTTTGGTTCGAGCCCTGCCTCTGGATTGGACGTATCCGACCATGTGATGAAGCGGATCAAAACGTATAACAAGGTCGCAAGCCTGCCAACCCCAGTATTAGAGCTTCACCAAAAGGCAGAAGATACAGGTAGACGTACTGGAAAGTCTAAACCTTCTTCAGCGACCGACGTGGCAACCACTAGACAGGGATAATCAATAATATAGAACGTGCATACAGAGAAAGAACGCACACAGGTTCAAACCGCCATCCTCATACGACTTCCGAAACAACCGAACTGTATCTTGCTGCCTTGCCAACCCCATGCCCTTGACGTTCACTCCTGAAGCTGCACTCGAGTTGGAACCTCCTTTGTTTCTCGCACCGTGTCCACCACCGTGTCCGACAAGCTCCGCGCACCGAATGCGACCCCTTAGCTCAGGAATCTTGGAGAGTACTTTGGCGAGGCAAGCAGCAACCTGGCGCTGCTCCACGAAGACGATACCGTGGAATGTGGGGGTGTGGTACGCAAGGAGGATCTCAGTCAGAGCCTTTACCTTGGGAGTACACCAAGCCAGCGGGACAGGGATTGGCACGGAAGGTGGGGAGGAGGAAGTGTCTTCAAAGAATGGCTTGAAATCAGACAGGATGGCGTCAATTTGTTCAAGGGCAACAGGGATCGATGGGGTGCTTTGATACATGGGTGGATCATGAATATCCATGCCATCTTCTTCAACGCCGAAGGGATTGACAAGGTGATCATCACGAGTATCGATCTCTAGAAGAAGTTGAATGACTCGTGTACGAACTTCGTGATATATAAAGAGGTCCGCGGAGTAGGGACCGAGGCTGTTCCGAGTGACATGGTACTTCATATCTAATTTGTCCCATGATATGTCAATATCGTCGGACTGGAAGAGTGACAGAGTATCCCAAAGACTCGGGTTCAGATAGAGATAGTTATCAGGGGGAGGAAAGTATTCCTTAATAATCTGTAGCCAACATTTGAGCGCTCGTTCGGACGAAGACGGACATCAATAAAAACACGCACTTCTACAGGCCGGGGTGAGTTTTCCAGCAGTTCGGACACGTGCTCGCGCACGGCGATGACGGTGGCATCCAAGTTCTTCTCCAAAGTCAACAAAGACCCTTCGGCGTCCTTGGGATTCCAGATAGGCGACGCCGTCATGCCAAATACCTTTGGGCGCTCAGTGGGATGGACTTGAAAGTATTCGCGCATTATGCCGTTATAAGCATGGTTCTTGCGCGTGTGGTGACACTCGTCGAAAATGATCAACGAAACCTGGATCAACGTCTACCGCTGAGCAGAACGTCGAGAGGTAATATGAAGGACGGCGCACCTTGTCGATCCTCCAATGTGAATGGGTGAGAATGTTGAGGAATATCTGAGCTACGGGCATCGCTGAGGACCAGCCTCGTGGCTCCCAGACACGGATGTGACCTCACCTGTCATCACAACCACGTCCGCTTTTTCAAACGAGGTTTTCCAATTCGCGCGATCTGAGAGCTCCAAATCCAAGCTCCCGTGGAACTTGCGCACCCTCAGTGGTGTCTGAGACATGATGAATTCTGCCTGTTGTTCGACGAGGGCGACCTTGGGTACGAGAAAGACGACAACTTTGCCCAAAGCGCTTGGCTGCAAAACGATCCATTTGATAAGGAGGATGCTGATGAGGGTTTTTCCACTGCCGGTATCGAGGGCGGCGATGATGTTGTGGTCCTGGGCGCGACGAAATATTTCCTCTTGGTACTTGCGCGGGAGAATGACTTCATTGACGGAGGCGGAGTGACCTTGGGACGTCTTCGTCGTCGCGTCGGTCGTCGCTCCGATATTCGTCGCTGTCATCAAGCAGGCGATGAGTATCGGAGTGTGACGGACAATCAGGGCTCACACGAAAGTGGTCAGTCAAGTCCGCGTTGCAGTCCGATGAATACAGCCTTCCTAATACAGCCACCAAGGATTATCTGTGGGCGCATGGACACCGAATTGTGAGCACTAGCACTATCCGCGCCGTCGTCGTCGCTTACGCCCGGGCAGCGACGACGCACTGCGCAAGCACGGCATACTTCCTCCCCGAGAACCCAAACCGCGCACACCGTCGCCACCGCCACCACCGACCGTCCACGAAGTGCTCGCGGACCTCACTGCGGACGGGCTACGTGAGCTGGAAGAGGACATCGCTGATGAGGACCTCCAACGAATAGTAGATGCACACCATCGCCAGCGACTCGCCGAGGAGCGCAGTGCGCTCAACCGTGCCCGCTTCGGGAGAGTATATCCCATCAGCAGAGAAGATTACACCAGAGAGGTCACAGAGGCAAGCAAGATCAACGAGGACAATGACGAACACGAAGGGGGAACCGGGGTGATATGCTTTCTTTACAAAGACGGGTGAGCAACCGTGCATGCTGTATGCCAGGCCCTTACTTACCACTTCCTAGTATTCCGAGAAGTGATCGTACATTCAGCCATGTCCGGGAATTGGCTGCACGATATCCGAGAACCAAGTTTGTGTCCATCGTCGGCAACAAATGCATAGCAGATCTACCCGATAGCCGTATACCAATGCTTGTCATGTATCGCAAGGGTGAAATAAAGAATCAGCTCATAGCTTGGGGCGCAGATCGCGAAAGGCATCTGGAAGGTGTGCTATTTTTCTATCACGCATGTCATAATCCACTCATCCGAGAAGAACTCGAGGCAATCCTGATGTTGTGTGGGGTCATGGATCCCCCTGAACATCCGGTCCGAAGTGGTGCCAGGGATCGGGCTGATAGTCCCGACGAGGACGAAGATGACGATCCATCCTCCCGTATGCGATCTGCCGCAACCAGGACGAACGCCAAAGCCCCGAAGAACACCCGCGGACGATCAACAAAGGTTGATTCAGATTCAGAGTTCGAGTTTGATATGTAGATCTGTAACACGATGTATTCGGATACAAGAATTGTAGATCACTCGGCATTGAAGGGAGGCAGGACTTGTCGCCTCCCTTTTACTGGCCAGACTTCCGTCATGGTTCTGGCTTCCCATACCCTTCCACCACGCACGACAAACTTGATCTCCTCTGTCTGACAGATGTCACCCTCAATCAAATCAACGCCCGCAGGGAAAACAACGAGGTCGGCAAGTTTACCCACGGAGACCGTGCCGAGGGACGCTTCAAGACCAAAAGTTGTCGCTGCGGCAGAAGTTGCGGCCCGGAGAACCTAATAAATGTCGGTCATTTTGAGATGATCCAACGTGGCAGAATTGACCTCATAATTGCTCAGCCCTCCGGTCTTAGCAAACGCCATCTCTTGATGATACATCAGACCCAGCGGGGCCTCTCCGTGGGCTCCGATGTGTGTTGAAAGCCCTCGATGGACCATTTCCGCCACTGATGCCGAAACGTTGAAAACCGCAATTGCTAATATAGTGCGTGAGCCCTGGTTTCAACAAAGATTGCTGAGACAACGGACAGTTTGCCGGCCGGCTCGTAGACTCGGATAAGCCCTCTAGAATGTCGTGCCTCGTGAAACGCCTCAGTCTAAAAGATGCACTGCCATTAGATGTGTCCGTGAGGCAATGTTGCACCAGTACGTACTTGGGATCGTTGGGAATATCTACGCTGGCCCACAGCAATTGCTCTCCAAACGGTCCTCCATAGTTAACGATATGGGTTGGTGTCGATCCAGTTCCACTCAGCGAATAGAGAGTAAGAAGATCGTCGTACAGGACTGACACAGGAAGGTTGTGCTCGACGGTCGTCATCCCTGTGCCACACATCAGATCCACGAGCTGGAGTTCAAGCATCCCCTTACCATCTACAATGTATGTTTGATCCCAGTCGAAGTTCATACCCTGACCAGTCTGGTGCATTAGTCGGGTTGTTTACGTTGCTAAAATAGCCACTCACGCCCTCGGGTACGCAGGCCATGTTCATCTTTCTCGCTTGCAACAGCAAGCGTTGTCTGGACGCCCTCGCTGGCAGGTTGTAGTTCTTATAAGACCAGCTCGCTGGTCCACCCTCGGCTTTGATACGGGTGAGCGCTTCTTTGGCTTCTTGTATGTTTGCAATATCGAGGTGGAGGGAGTAGTCTGATGCACCATAGATAACTTGACCTGTGTGGAAAATCCTAGGGCCGATCATTAGCCCGCTCTCAACGCGACCACGCTCAACGAAACCAAGTGAGTTGTGCAGGCTTGGGCTGAAAAGAAGGACTTAGGAGAGCGGCAGGAGGGTCTTCAACCAACAACGTACTTGTGCATCGTGGTGACCCCGTATGCAAGGAAAGTTTCCATTTCCCAAGAGGTGGCCGGATATTTGACGTCCGTTCCCGACCAATGGGCATGCGCGTCAATGAAACCAGGGATAATGTACCCTATCAGAGGTTGAGTAATGTGAGGGAAATCATATAGCGGTGAAGTCCTCCGACTCACCGCCGTCGGTCTGAATGGTCAAAGCTCCAGCTGGAATGGATATTTCACCGTCTTCACCCACTGCATTGATGAATCCATCACGCAGAATAACCGTCCCGCCAATGATCAAGTCCCGGGGAACGTCCCCATGCTCCATGGTAAGGATTGTCGCATTCACAAATGCAACGGTATCCACATCTGAATATGTGCGGGCTTCACGGCGGAGTCTCGTAACCTCCGATTCGTATCGCACATCCACCTCGGTGATGTCCAATAGACGAGTGACGCAATCAACACCGAATGTTTGCGTGTCCGCTCTGACAGCCTGCGAACACTGCTGAAGTCGAGAAATGGGGAAGGTGTGCAGGAAAGGGCCTAATCATAAAAAAACTCAGAATTGCCGCAAATACTGCAGTCATGACAACTTACCAAGGAGCCACCCGAGAACGCCTCCATCGCCGCTGACGACCAGATCATGCCCACCATCCAAACTAAGCCTTGCGAGCCCTGCTGGCGCTTTGCCTGGCTTGCTCCATAGCTCCGTAGAAGAGGTCACATCCGGGGCGTAGTAAACTTGCTGGAAGTTCACGAAAGCTGCACCGCGACTGGAGTTCGAAAACGCCAGCTCATCGGTAGAGTGGCCATTCGCAACCGTCTCTTCCGTATATCGTCCCCATTCGTCAGCACCACGAGAGAGATCCACAATGAAAGCGCGATTGGATTCGTGGACAAGAAGTTTGCCTGAAGAGGTAAAGCTGAGTTTCAATGCGTTATCGGAAGAGCTGATGGTGGTGCTGATTTTGCGAACATTTGTCACTGGGATCGAGCCGGAAGACGTGGCTTCTGTGGGCAAAGTCACCTCGCCAATCCAAAGACCAGGTTGCGCGGTAGCAACAACATTGCCTGTGAGGAGATCTCCGCTCGTCTTGACAAAGGCGATTGTCCGAGTTGCACCCTGCCCACCCGAAATCACGGGACTGAAGTATCGCCCCATGGGAATGCCAGTCAACTCGTAGACGTTGCCAGTCGTCAGGTCCGCGATCTCTAAGGAGGAGAAGTATGTATCCGACCATCGTCCGTGAACGATCAAATTGCTGTTCCCGCCAACGAAAGAGGGCGAGTAATAGGCCGCTCCTGTATGCGCAACAGGTATGCGTTTCGCTTTGGATGTTGATCCCAACGTTTGAATGTATGTGACGCCAGAAGCTTGGAATGCTGCGTACTTGCCAGCCTGATCAAGAGCAAGCTGCGTAAAAGCATGAAGACGTTGTTCACCCTCTTCAAGCCCTCTGACGTCCGTAGTTGGCTTCAGAGTCTCCGCAAGTTTGACTGCGATATGGGCATGAAAACGGACAGGCTGGGGAGTACCACCCAAAACGCGTTCTCCGAATGCGTTCACGGTAAGCGGAACATGGTATATCTGACCAGCAGCCCAGACAAGGATAGCCTCATCGGAAGGATCGAATGCAAAAGAAGGGTAAGTGCCCATTGGGGAATAGATGGTGGAAAGATCGTATGTCAAGCCGTGCCAGACATGGTTGAGCGTGCCCGTTTGCAAGTCCCTGGGGAAGGAATCAACCACTGCCTACAGCTCGCAGGAATACAGGACATACTTGAGCACAAGTGCTTCTTTGTCGCGAACGCGACGAACGAAAGCGAGGGTACGCCCATCACGGGATAAAGTAGGTCTACTGGCGCCTCCGGGGAATGCATCCACAAGGACTTCCTCCTCCCCAAGCGTCAAGTTTCGTGCAAAAATTGAATAAATACCCTTGTGTACATCTGCCATAACGAATGCCAGTCAACAAAGGACCAGTGACGATAGGGATATAAAATACCTTTGGAATACTGGAAAGTACCCCCGACATCCTGGACGTTTCCTGAATATACGAGGGTATCACTGCCCAACCAGGAGAACTGCTCATGACCAATCTGCTGCTCGACGTACTTGGCCTTGGCCCACCCTCGTGGCAACACTTTGGAAACGAGACGTTTGCCTGAGTTCGCTTCGACTGGTCGCTGCTTGAAATCGCTCAGGGGTGGAACATTGTATTCCCATCCTTCGCCCGCACCCAAGGATCGGTGGGAGAAGTACCATTTCGTAGCAACGATTTTGGTTCCAGAAGGGTGCCAATGTGCATCTGAGACCCAATTGTAGGTCTCATTTGTGACGCGAACAGCTGTACGTGGCAAGGTGGGTCAGACTCGCTCATATGATATTCCGAGTACAAACCTGCCAATCGACCCTCTAGCGAGAGTCGCCTTAATCTCCGCTCCTCCGTCTCTTTAACGCCTTGCGCAAGTAAATTGGCATCATAGTCCCTCTGGGCAACAGCCTCCGCAGTCATAGCAGGGCGTGATCGAACGACCATTTCAGAGCAGCCGCCTGCAGGCCATGGTATGACCCAGATATTATCCACTCCGAGCCCGGCATCACTTCTGAAAGCCAAACGATCGCCTTGGGGAGAGAAACTGGGGTCGGTGTCGTGGGGGACTCCCGTGAGCACGGGAACGGCCCTGGCTTTTATGCCACTCGCCAAGCTTGCTTCCGAATAAGAATATGCCGGAAGACAGTAGACGTCGCCAGCCATGTCGAATACAATGTCACCAGAGATTGGATGAACATCTAGGCGAAGCCAGGTGCCTTCCTCGACGTCATACTCGAGGGTACGCGGGTAAGGGAAGTCGGTGGAGATATCCCAGGCGTCCTGTGACCGAAGGGGGAAGATGTCGTCTTTGAATTCGGAAGCGGGATCATCGTCGGTACCAAGGGAGGAGCTTGAAGGATGTTTCGCGTCCAGTGCACGCTGGGCGGTGAACACGAACTTGTGAGACAACAAGTATACGAGGTAGATGGTGGGGATAGTGAATTTGATCACTGTGATCAAAGATGAACCCAATCTACTACGTTGGAGCAATCCATGATGCTTAGCACTCGAGGCAGAGGTGGTTGAAGGTAGCTCGCCCTTTTCCAAGGGAGACAGCGGCTTCATATCACAAAATATGCTTGCAGTGGAAGCCGGGTCAGTTCATAACAATTGCGTGAAACTTGTCACTAACACTCACAACTTTTCTTTCTTCCGCGACGAATCGTGTAGCAACCGAGCTGAAACCGATCAACTTGCTTGAACTTGAATGTGCGACTCGGACGCCACCATGGTCCTCAACGCTGTGTCATCTGTCACCACGTAATCATTCAAACGAACCCTGAGTATCTTCCCAGACTTATCAGAACTTGTGATCCGGGGATCATTGAAGATGGTGTTTAGTGTACAGCGTGATGCTGTCCTACCTATAGTAAAAGGTCTCGTGTCTTTCCCGGACCAGAGGGTGAATAAAGTCGTGGTGATACAGTTATGCTTGCTTGATGCGAGGGTAATTTCGAGTAATTGGGCCAATGACCATGTCACCGAACATTATAGCTAGTACGAGCACAGGTAAACCGTAAGGGAAACAGATTGAAACTAAATAATTTACGA
>QFES01003269.1:0-24201 GCA_003316375.1 Tylopilus plumbeoviolaceoides
AAGCGCACGTGGGACGACCAATTCGACACCTTCGTCGAACGTTTCAACAAGGCCTTACGAATCAAAGACACAGGTATCACCCTCTGCAGCGCCTGGCAACGAGACGGAGGATGTTTCGAAAAGCACAACAACATGCACCAATGCTCAGGATGCGGAGCGCTCACCCACGGCGCTTGTAAATGCCCTCGCGCGCAGAAAATGCCAGCCGCGCACTCCCTCAGGCTACAAGGCTGAGGCCTGGGAGCGTGCACTCCGACGGGCGAACTTAATCAACCGTTTCCCCTCCATCCCGTCGGGTTTACGCAAAGGTTTCATTGTAGGATATCCGCCTCTCTCCCGTGTACAAATCCCTCCGAATAGTACCTCCATTTCTGTCTATGATACAGAGTTCCATAACGTGGTGAATAAAGAAATTGCGAAAGAACGATACCTAGGCCCATTCCCCCTCGCCGTAATAGAAGCCGTTCTAGGCCCCTTCCAATCGTCCCCCTTATCTCTAATACCCAAACCGGGAAAGCCGGGCAAATTCCGTTTAGTACAGAACTTCTCCTTCCCCATCCAACCCTCTTCGCGTTTTCCCAACCCTTCTATCAACGATACTATCACTACCAACTTCACCCCGTGCACATGGGGAAAATTCTCCACCATCTACCTACTAATAGCGCGACTCCCTCTAGGATCACAGGCAGCCACCCAAGACGTCGCGGAAGCATACCGCACAATACCACTACATGAATCGCAGTGGCCCGCAGCGGTTGTACGCATAGCGGAGGACCAAGCATGCATAGACACGTGCGTAGCTTTCGGAGCGTCACCCTCCTGTGGTGCCTATGGGCATCTAGCTGACGCAGGAGCCGAAATCCTCCGAGCAAATGGCATTGGCCCGCTAGACAAGTGGGTCGATGACCACATCTTTTTTCGCATCCCGCACGAGCACCTTCTCAGCTACAACCTAGCCAGACAGCAATGGCACTCCGAAATCGCAACGACCGATGTGAGATACTCAACCTCGAGGATATGGTTCGAAGGTATCACGCGCAACGACGGTCTGATTGAAGAATTCAGCGAGGACTGCAGTTTCCCCATCAAGGATCTCGCCAATCAATCTCCCAGATCCAAAGAGGATACTCTATTTACATACAACATCGCAGACATCGACGAGCTATCTCAATATCTAGGCATCCCGTGGGAGTCATCCAAGGACCAACCATTCGCATCATCAACTACCTACATAGGTTTCACCTGGGACATGTCGCGACGAACGGTAGCAATCAGTCCTCCCAAAGCTACTAAATACATCGAAGCCATCGACAAATGGCTAGCGAGACACAAACACACCCTTAAAGACGTACAGGAACTGTACGGCAAACTACTACACGCTGCCTCAGTGCTCCCGCAAGGCCGAGCTTACCTGACAGGCCTCGAAAGCATGTTGGCAACGTGTGCGAAAAAACCCTTTCTCCCGCATCGCCCCAACAAGGGTCTTGACCAAGATTTAAAATGGTGGCACGACAAACTAAGCACAGGATCAGTCATCCGAACCATCCACCCACCGCCCACGTTCAAAAACCCTCAAGCTTTCTCCGATGCCAGCTCTAGCTTTGGAATCGGTATCGTTATCGGAAACCAATGGCGGGCCTGGCGTCTCCGTCCGGACTGGGCCACACTTGACGGAACCAAAGACATCGGCTGGGCCGAAGCTGTCGGCTTCGAACTCCTTATCCGCGCTATCGACCATCTCCTTCCCACCCCGGAACACGTCGTACTGCATGGAGACAACACAGGCATCGTCGAAGGATGGCGCACTGGCAGGCACCGCAATCGCGCCGTCAATGACATTTTCAAAAATATCCACTCCTTCCTCGACTCCGCTAAACGGATTCGCAGCATATCAACCCGCTACATCCCCAGTGAATACAACCCAGCCGACCGCCCCTCCAGAGGCATCTATGACGAAGAGAGACTCCTACTTCCTCCCTTTGCACTCCCTCAGCACCTCATTCCCTTTCTCACAGACGCCAGCGACCCTCTCTCAGCAAAAGAACTCAGAGAGATCAGAGAAGGACGCTACTCGTCAAGCGCCACCAGAACACTCACGCGCCTACGAGAACAGCAGGAAGCAGCCGAGCAAACCCGAGCAGAGACCCAGCGCGAGGATGAACTCATCATTGACACCTTCCAGAGAGATCGGCAATAACGCAACTCGTTTCGACTCCCTACTGCCCTCCGCAGCGAACCCACCCTCCAACGCTCCAAAGCCGCGCCCCTACCAACCTTATCTCCGCCCCCTCCCCTCGCCATATCGCCCTCACTGCCTCGCCAAGGACAGACTTCATCTCTGGACCCCACTGATCGCATCCGAATCCAGACGCCCAACAAACGGAGCCGTACCCGTCACTACCATTTCGGACCAAGCGCTCGACCGCATCTTAGAAGTAATCGGAGCCTCATGGACGGACAGCACCAAGGAACTCTACGGCAACGCCCTGCTGACCTACCACGTGTACTGTGACCTTCACGGCCCCTTTCCTGAATGCGAGCGCTGCCCCATCTCAAACTCCCTCCTCCTATCCTTCTTATCCAGCTGCGCAGGCGGAGCTGCCAGCTCGACGCTCTCCAACTACGCAGCGGGCATCAAAGCATGGCACCTACTACATGGTCAGCCATGGCTCATCCACCAAGACGAACTCAGGCTCACCTTACAAGGAGCAGCGCGTCTAGCCCCGGCTCACTCCAAACGAAACAAACGCCCGCCATTAACAGTCGACGACCTAAAAATCATAAAGTCCAACCTCGACCTCTGTGATCCATGCGACGCGGCAATCTTCGCTTGCATTGCAACAGGTTTCTACTGCGCAGCGAGGCTCGGAGAACTCACAGTACCCAACGTGAAAGACAAATTCAATCCGCAAAAATATATTACGCGACGAGACTTCGCAATGATGGAAGATCAGAACGGCCTCCCAGTCATGAAACTCCACCTTCCTTTCACCAAATGCGACGCAAAGGGCGAAGACATCCAATGCGCACCACAAACCGACTGTATCACCAACCCAGAAGCTGCGCTCGCAAACCACTTCCGCGTCAACCCAGCTCCATCGGATGCACATCTGTTTGCATGGAAACATCCAAAAACGGGACTCCGCCCTCTCTCCAAAACTCAGGTCACGTCCAAACTGGCAGACATCGCCAAACGCAACAACCTAGCGGACCTAAAAGGCCACAGTCTACGAATCGGCGGAACACTCTTCTACCTACTCAAAGGAGTCCCTTTCGACGTAGTCAAAGTGATAGGAAGATGGGCAGGAGAATCATTCACACTCTACCTACGACACCACGCACTTATTCTTGCTCCCTACCTACAAGCCAACAACCAAAAAGTCTTCGATGACATCATGCAAATCGCCATGCCACCAGTGCGTTAAGGGTAAGCAACTTCGCTCCTAATAATCGGGTTTCCAGCCTCGCTGGATGCGTCGCTAAGGCTCCTAGTTTCCCGGGTACACAGCTCACCTTCACCCTTCAGGCTAGGGCCCAGCATCGAGTCGGAAACCCTCCGGGTTTCGCCCGACCGCACACAATCTCGTAGTCTTAATCTCTCGTCCCCAATTTCCTTTCCTTCACACTTAGGGACTCACACATGTTACATACCTACTCGAATCACCATCCTTTCTAGATTCCACACGAGCGCGCGAATCACACAGACAGAGATGGAGGAAGGCAATTGGTTTCGCACTGCATGCCATCCGAGTCATTCGATTCAAAGTAACTCCCTTTTTTGGTTCTAAACTCGTATTGAAAATACTGATACAACCGGGTAGGTTGGCCATACCTTTCCTGCTCACTTCACGACGGCAACCAGGCGCATTCCCGCAAAATCGCCCGTCAAATTATTCGCCTTCTCCCGAGCCATGTTGGACGTGATTCTCTCCAACTGCCATCATTATGGTATCCCATTGACGTGCGCTTCGTGCACTCTCAGCCAAGCGGTGTTGTCGCGTGTACTATGCCGACGGTCCTCAAAAGCGAGATCTCGGATGAAGAGTGGGCGTATCGCATACACGAACCCATGTTCTTCAACGGACCGCTCAACCTTTGCCCCTACATGTTCCAAGACGGCGGGTCAGGCGAGGTCGGCAACAATGCCAGCTTCGCCCAATACATGCTCCCGTGTATGTCCCTCGGCGCGATGCATCGCCGCGGGACGACCTGCGGAAACAGGAATTGGTGAACGGCGCGCCGGATTTCCCAGAGTCGATGTCTAGGGCACGGTTTCTCCATCGGTGTCACGTCGTAAAAACGCAGGTCGAGAAGCTGTCCAATCACCCCCGGTTCGTGGACTTATGCACCGCTGGATGCCGCTTCCGGCTGCCTATCTACCACGCCACCGCAGATACCTGGCGAGTTCTCGGGTGCACAGACCGACGTAGAGGTAGTTCGTTAGCAGCCAAGGCTCGCACAGAGGGACATGGAAAACACCACCCTCCTATCGACATGCCTCGTGTCCACAGGAACGCAGCTGCGCCTACATGGACTACCACATCAACCAGCACACCACCAAGTGAGGGAAAAATGAGCGAGTTTCACCACAAGACCGAGGCTAATCATGGTCAGCGCCAGTGCGGATCTAAGTGGGACCCGAGGAAGACACGAGCGCGCAGAACACGAAATAAGTGGACACACGTTCGTGAGCGCTTGCTGTGTACCACGACTCGTTCCCTTCCTTGATACCACCTCCAAGTCGACAGCGGCGCGCGCGGACCATTGGTGAGTATGACGTCGAAACAGCCAGGTGCGTGGTGGTCCTCAAAGGCTGTTGAGAATGCTCACAGTTTGGTTAGACCATAACTCGAAAGTCGTCGTCGAAGGTGGTCCTGGTGCCGGTGAAGTATGGGCTGTCGCTTTCCACCCTGATGGGAAGCATTTCTTCGAGGGAACGACAGATGGGCTGCGACGACGGCGAGTTGAAGATGGGCAAGAGGTCGGACAGCAGACAGGGCTGGACGTGACTGCGATTTCTGTCTCGAGCAATGGAAACTGGTTGGCGTGTGGAGTCAATTACAGAGGAGCGGTCGTGTTCAACGCGGATCTTCGAGAAAAGATGGTCGAGGTAGAAGGCAGAGGGGATGTGTCGGGAGTCGACTTCGCACCGGACTGCAAGCGATTGGCCACAAGGACTTTCGGGGGCAAAGCAAGCATCTGGAACATTGGAACTAGAGAAAGGCTTGTCGGACCGCTCGAAAATGTGGGATCTGGGTCATCTGGCATCAAGTTTTCCTCCGACGGCGGACGTCTCGCCACTGCCAGCCTTGACAACTCCGAGTCCATCATTCGAATCTTCGATGCCAACAACGGCAACCAGCTTATCGCCATCGAAACCTCGTTGCCCTCGTACACATCGATTCCCATTGCCTGGTCAGCAGATGGTAAACGACTCTTTGCTGCATCCGGAGACTCGGGCGGGTTCACCAACTTGAAGACATTTGATCCATCCTCTGGGTCCCAGCTGGCTGCGTGGAAAATCCGTGAAAACACTTCCACCGGCGGGTCCATCGCTCTCTCTTCGAACGACCGTTTCATTGCTGCTTGTGCGGGTCGTTCCGTCTCATTTTGGGACACCTCGACTCATGCCCAGCTAAGCATCGTCGAGGAAACGGAAGAGATACAATCTCTCGCCTTGTCTCCCGGTAGTGATCGTCTCATAATCGGATCTGGAAACTCGGGGAGAATTATCATATGGGATCTCCGTGGTGTTCTGCCGGCATCCTACCTCCAAATCAGTGTAAGTGTCAGAATTGTCAGCACGCGAATATAGTTCATTCATTCTCGTATGCCCGTGACATCCTTGTTCGACCTGACCTCAGGACGCAACACATTCTAACCTGCGGGAGGAAACACGCAACACAGACGACAGCGATGCTCTCCTTGAGGTAAGATCGTGCAGTGCCGGCTCCTCCGACATTGTGCTGACAGTGATAACAGACCTCTGTGCCGGCACAAAGCACATCCGCTCCTGCATTTGACTTGGACCAGGTGAGTACTAGTGGAACAGCTTTCTTTCTACCCCTCGTTAACGACATGTGGTAGCCTCCCTCTCCGGGGTCGAATAAGAGTGCCGTCGAACTACCACCGCCAGACCTGGTACATCAGCAACCATCCTCGGGTCCAGTCCCAAAGACACCGATCGAGAACCCTCTGGCAGACCCGAAGCCAAATGTCAAGTCCCTCAAGGGCGTTCACCGCGAAACCATCGTTGGGTGGTTCAGACGACGGATGAAGCGGAATCTGAATCCAACATCAGATCGAATCCCCCTGGAAGAACCCACTCACCCTCGGATGTCGCATCAAATCACCTCAGGCCGTCGGGATAGGGCGACTGAACAATTATCTCCAGAGGGTCCCACTTGGGTACTCGATGAAGCACCCTCAGTGGCCGGTGCACGACAAGCAAGACCACCACGACCGAGCAGGCAGTATTCAGTAATAGCCCTTGGTCAGCGCGAAAGAGTGAGCGTCCTTTTTGGTCGATTCAATCGCATGGGCATCTGACTGTTTGACTCAGCGAGCTGTCATGTATATCGACGATGTATGTTCATCCGTGTAACCGTTTATGAACACCATGACTTACTGTTCTTTACAGGACGAACCGCTCCCATCGTGCCGGGTTTCGCTTCCTTCATGGATCCACGACATCATCTGCTGTGGCAGCATGGGCCGTACGGACACCTCAATGCCTCAGGCCGCCACAGGCTCGAGCGAACCACGTCAAAGTGCAGCTAATGCAGCATAGGCCCCATTCATCGTTCTGTAGCAGTACTAGTACTGGTAATTCCTGTGCATTCCCTCTCGGAGACACCTATCTGTATCGCTCACAATGTCTATTACATAGCACGTATCGACTACCGAACCTTGTACTTGTATTATATATTGGACATGATTGGCATAAGTGAATAAGGTGATCGAGAGCACCGTCTACATTGCATCGATGATCAAGTCATCAAACGGTGGGTGGGAGAATATTCATTGAAGCAGGCGTGAGACCTGACCCTCTCACTCAAGACTGAAGCACTGATAATCCAGCTCCCCGTTCCGAGGGACCATTGTGTCCCAACACATGCCAAGTCAGACGCACAAGTCCAGCCACCATTCCCATGCGACTCGAAGTCCTCGCATCAAATATTTGAGTCGGATCCTTCCAACACACATTGCCCAGCTATTTTAAGCAGTGCCTGTCGAAGAGGCTATGGGGGGATACATTAAAGGATACGAATTCAGTGGGTGTACTGTGGCATTATTGTTTCTTGTTCATGCCGACGAAGGACTACAGACGATCGATCTTGCATCTTCTCCGTTGGGTTATGAACTTGAACTACTAAGGCGCGCAGCCTTACATGAGACAGGTCATTTTTTATGATGCGGTACAAACATTCGAGATGGCAACGCTCTCAAAAATGGGCAACTCACTTGATCCTCAGACTCGTGGTGAGTCGACGCTTGATTTCAAGGTAAACATCACCTGTTAACGTCATTTGGTAGAGCGATATGGCCAGTACACCCACCCATCCAACAACACGTGCAGATATTCGTAACAACGTTCAACGGACCATTCGTCATTTGCCACGTGTGCTCGCCATCGACGCGACCACTGGTCGACTGTAGAGCAAGTCTGAGTGAGAAACCGCATTTATGTCTCTGCCGATTGTGGACGCTGGAGAGGGAGAGGACCGACACCAGATGGTGCGGTGGTGGCGGAACTGGTGCAAAACCTAGCTATGAACATCTAGGTCGCAAGCCACTGCGCCAGAACTCCTGGCACTGCTTGGAGGGCTCCTGAATTTGGCGGTGGACGGATCTTTATGCAGAAACGCGCGGATGGCTCTCCCGGGCCGGTGCTGCACATGAGCGCTTGAGCTGAGGTTTGGATATGTTATCATTTTGCTTCGTTTCTCTTGAGTATGTTGACCCCCCGTAGGACGTCCTTGGACACTTTACTTCCTTTTCGCAGATGTGCAGATGATGTTTCGAATTTCTTTCTTACAACGCCGAGTAAAATTGACACAAGTGAGCCTAGCTTTACCACCGAGCCGAGTCCAGTCTCCGTCGACTCTGCTGTGCAACCCTGTCATCGTAAAAAGACTCACATGTCAGCCAAAATCGAGTGTACGCGTCCGTTCGAGCCAGTTTCCATGATTACATCGAATATCATATACCTAGCTGATACAGTAGACATTTGATAAAGGAAGATGGTAAAAGGCCTGGCATGATGAAACGACAGATGAGCAAACGTGCATGAACGAGAGACGTGGGTGATCTAGATCCAGATCCAGAGCGGGTATCAGGGAAACAAAAGGAATGTAATCCAGAAACTATCATCAACACCTGGGAGTCAACAGACAGCCAAAAAAACGAGCGCGTCGACAAGGAGCGGCGGTGGCATCGTCTTTCAGAACCGCCTCGGCCCACCACCGACCAGGCCCTCGATCGAATGATGCTCGAGTTCGTTCCTCGCCTTCAAAATCGACGCATGCATCTCCTTCATCGCATTCCCCAACTTGACTCCGAACCGACTCAAGATATCCCTCTGCCATGCATCATACTTGGCGTTCACCCGCGCTTGCACCTGCTCGTAGTCGACAACACACACGCCGAAACTGCGTTGCGTCTCCGAGGTATCAAACGTCGACCGTGCCTTCTTGATCTCGGTCAGGAGTTGTTGCCAGTGGGCGAGTGAGTCTCCAAGGCGGTTAAAGACGTATTCGGCTTCGAGGTCCCAAAGGGATTGGAATTGTAGCCATTTAGCGACGTAGTCTTTCAGTTGCTGGACCTTGAGTTCAATGAGGGCGAACGGACGCTCTAGGGTGGTGTCGGAAAAGTGTGTGAGCTAGGAGCTCGGCGTCGGTAAGACTAGCGAGCATAGGAAGGAACAATGCACCCACAAGAGAAGTGTACGTCGTTTCAGAGGTGAGATTCCGTTGCATCTGCAAACCAATCTCATATCTTGAGCTTTGAATACGGCGTAATCGGCAGACGACACCTGTTTAGGTATTAGCACCGTCGCCGCAACATGCTCACAGGGCTCTTACCCAGCCAGTCATGCAACTGTTTGATCCATGTGGAGCGAGCGTACTCTATTGGAGGGTCAAGGAAGATGACCTGATTCTGTATCCGAATTTCATGCACGATGGGTTTCACGGTCATGTTTCCTTCTAGCATCTGCGACGATCCTGTGAAAACGCCGAAAGCGTGACAAAGGCCACTGACCTTCTCTTCCCGGACGCCTTTGCCAGTTCGCCGCTTCATGTCACGTATAGGTAGAGGGTCCCGACGAGTATCGCCGTCGTCTGTCCGATCAAATTCAGAGCACCAAACTTGGATGATATGGGTGAGACGCTGCAACAGTATGCTCTCTATCCGCTTATCCAGTTCTGCTACCCAATGCTCCAAGTTGGCGTAACCCTCCAAATTCAAACGATCGATCTAAGAGGCTGGATTAGCATGGCACGCTCTGGCGAAGATGAAGTCCATACCGCAGCCTGAATTTTGCTTAGTAGTTCTGAGAACGCCTCGTGGGTGTAGGCACATGTTGCCAGGTCCTCCACGGCTCGAAGGATGTCCCGATACAGGTCGATCACGTTGTTGGTCTTGTCTTGCAATACCGAAACCACACTAGCGAATTCGCGAACGAACTGGATATGTCTGTTGTCTCGCCCATCTGCGCCAGACACGAAACGGGTTGTATCGTATTGGTTCACGAAATAGTCCCAACGAATGCTCATGCCTGGAGAGCTCTAGTTGAGGATGTGCGCAAGGATGAGGAAGAAGCGAAGTACCTTTTGCAACCATTCGCTGAGCCTCGTTGCGATACTCGGCAACCAACCACTCGATCCCTTGGTTGTTTTCCACTAAATCCAACGTTTGTCCATACGTCCTGACCGTTTCCATAAGGGAAACAGCATGAGGATACACTCTCTTGGCATCCTTTGCCATATTTGTGATCATGTGAGGAACCTGGAAGTTTAGCCAAAGCAAGTTTCGGACTTCCTTGAACAGCGTAATCGTTTGCGGGTCAAAATTGACTGCGAGTTGGAATCCTCCACCACGCAACCTGACGATTTCGAATAGCCGCCCGTTTACGGCCATGTCCCGCCGATTGATATCATGCAGCCATGCGTCGAAAACGGGCCGAGTGTCGAGTTTCTTGCGGAACGCAGTCGATTCGGACTGAAGCTTCTGACCCTCAGCGTAGAGTTCCCATCCCTTTCCAAGAACGTCCTCCACACGCTTCATGTAGGTCAAAAGCTGTCGTTCGATTTGCCGGGCCCAAATGATGGCTCCGGCTATTGGCGGAAGGTCGCGCATTTGCGACATGTGATACGCCTCCGAGAATCGGTATTGAGTTTTAAACTGGCAAGAACGTCGATGTCATAATTCGGGAGTAAGATATTCAATACCCACCTTATCGTGTAGACGTTTAATATCCTCCTTTACAGAGTCGATAAGTTGTGTTTGATACTCTTGAATGGCACCCCGAATCTGGAGGGGACGAGGGTCTTTCACATATACGTCAACAACAAAGAAGGGGAGCCTACTTTTGGTCGAACAAAGAGGGCATTGAATTTGGAAAACACTCTGAACATCTCGTTCGCATTACGTGCAGTGCCCAGCCTATCCCGCAGCCTTGCAATGATTTGATTCTCCACCCTCGCCACTCGTTCGTTGTAGGCGTTTTCAGCGGCGACCCAGATTTCAGTTCCCTCTACAAACTGATCAACGCCACGCGTTCGGGTCAAGTAGGCGGCAACTCACCGACAGAGACATCCAGCACGTCAATCCGCTTAACCACCTCGTATGCCTCTTTGACCTCCTCCTCCATGTCCATTCCACCAACCTCCTTCGTGACACTTCCCAATCCCTTCGTCGGACCCGTCATCACTGCAAGCTGCTCGTGTTGTTTCCTCCAATCCTTCAAGTACCTCGTCCGTTCATGCAACTTTGCATGTGCCGGGACTACCTTGATTGGGATGAACCTCTCTGACCGTCTCCGCGTGACCTCACGGGCAACGTTTGTGAACTCTTTGATAAGATCGTCCCATGTGCGGAAAATGGTCATTGTTTGCGTGAGTAATCGATCGAATGTTTCGTAGGGTGTGTATGGCAGTCGATGTGATGTTAGTACCCGGAGTAATTGGTCATTGAAGTCGCGAGAGATAGCCTCGACAAGAGGAAGGGCACGACGGATTGGGTAAGGTGAAAGCTTGAGTTTACGGTTAATGTGTCCAAATATCAATATCAGCGATTCGTGGATCTTATCGAGGTCCGTAGCCGACAGAAGCTCGTTCAATGGGAAGTCCTTCATCAGTTGATTGTACTTGTGGACTAATTCATATCGATGAGGCGCACATTTACATAAAAGTTTGAGTACCCACCAAGGTCCGTTGAACTATTCAGACCAGTATCCGCAATGAAACTGACTGTTGCATGGAACCGCTTTGCGTTTCGTAGGCACTCCATGACCATGTTCACTTCTTCGGTCCGTAGTTGGGCTTCAATTCCCTCCAATGCTCTCTCTAAGCTCAACCAGAAATTGATTTCTTGAGACGCAGTTCCGGAAGATACGTCGCGAGTAAGCTTGGTGACGGCCTGAATGGATTTGATCCACGAGTTCACGTGGCCATGAAGGGTATTGAGGAAGCTACTGTCATTGAGATACTTGGCAGGTATGTGCGCAATATTAGGTCTTTGACCCATCGTCTGAGCCTTGAATGGGAGTCAGCCATTATTCAGACACTTAGAAAACCACCGGACTTGTTCGACGGCCTTTTGGATAACGGGATGGATGACGAGATGTGTTTCTGGTATTTCGACATTTTGTTGGAGATGCAAAAGGGATAACTCGAGCTCCGCGAACTTCTTTTTCGTCATAGGTATCCCTATGCACATATGAGTCAAGCGGGGAAACACCAGAATGATATCTACATACCCATTTTACTATCTCCATCTTTGCCAGCGCCACGGGCCCCGACAAACGCATCGAACCAGGGCTTCACGCCGCAACTGACCACGGCATGCAGACTTTCATACGGTGTCTCCTCGCCTCCGAACAAGTTTAGTATATGTAGTTGGGAAGCTAGGGGAGTCAAGGGATCTAGGGTATGACCGCGCTTGATGAGTGCGAGCGATGTGATATTCGATGGTGAATACGTCAGCTGCGGAGTGAGTTGATAGTAGAATCGCGGAGGCGCATCCTCTGTAGTGCGCTAAGTCAGTTGTGGTCGGAGTCAAGGTTTGACCTCACCTTCTGTTTCTTCCCTGACTTTGACAATATAAATGACACCGCCGCCCTCTGCCGCGAACCTCGATACCTTCTCCTCGAATCCATCGTCGAATAGCAGCATGAGTTCTTCCGGGTATGCGCCAAACACCGGAGGTAAAAGAGAAAGTAGATACGCGCGAAAAAGAGAGACATCGAATGGAGGAGGCGCATCGACGGGGCCATCATTCGGAAGCACGCCATTGGATGTGGAAGCCGTCAAGGGCGGGGCGGGGCCGTTCCCATTGGTCGTTGCCATGCTAGCGAGTGAGTATTTGATCGATTCTTGTCGTATTGTGTGCAGATAAAATTGCTCGCGGACGTTGCTTGTCGTCGTCGGCACTGCTGTCGTCGCTGTCGCCGTTCGCGATGATGATGAGCGAACGCGTCCAAGCCCTGCAGAAGACAGCTATTTTGGTTGTCAAAAACTCTCACGAAGATAAGTACTTGACAAAAATAACTCAGAAATATTCGACGCCGAGTCACTGCACCGCATCCTTGGCCCTTACTCCATCCATCCTGAGTGGCCGTGGCATTGCTCCACTGATGCGCTCCCCCCATTCTACTGGGCTACTCCCTATTCGATTGGTCGCGGCGCTGCCCACCGACGACTACTCCCAATACCACTGGCAGTTTCTGGGTAGGACACATCACCCTATGGTGTGGCCTCACCGAGCTCCGAGTCGCCCCACTGCACTACCACCTGTCTGATACGTCCTTCCCCCTCCTCTTAGTTTCCGCGTCTGGCGTTCGCTGCATGCGCCGTTGGACCTCTCGGACCACTCCTACCATCCGGGGACGCACCTCCCGCCTCCAGACGGGCTTGCGCAGTCATTTGGAGCCGGGAAGTGTTTTGCGCCTTCGCCCATACCTCACACCACACTCCCTCGCTGATACCCCAACCTCTCTCGCTCTCCTCTCGCTCTCGCATGCGCCCGTCGGTAAAGGTACAGTGCTCTGGGTATTGCTTTAGTGACCAAAGCAATGGCCAGAGAACTGTACCTTGACCAAGACAAGGACACTGTCCTTGATAATATCAACGAACACAGGGTGACTTCCCCTCATGGCCACTGATTCAAAAGTCTTCATGGACCACAAAGGTAAGGTTAGCGTTACGGTCTTGCAAAACCATCCCACGTCGCGTTGAATGAGTGTTACATCGCGCGACAAACGCAAATTACTTGGTCAATGTAATATCGTATGTCAATCGTATGGAGCCATTCACTTCGTACGTAAGGCCGCCGAGCGTCGGCTCTGTATGCTACATGGGTATTGCCAGTCAAATCATACAGTTATCGTATGAAAAGGTGGACTCGGAAACGACGCCCAGGCAGCCTCCGCGACGCAAGGTGACCTACAAGACATCCAAGATGCGTACATTGCCGAGAATTTCGCTCAAAGGTACATCCTCTCGCAATCGTACCGTGATTTCGCCGTCGGCTGCGACTCTCTTGTATACCACTGCACGTCGACGCGTCGACGTCATGGACAATACAAGGGCCCCAAAGGGCTGTCTGAGACGCGCCACGAGCCGTAACGCGCGTGTCTCCCTGTCCATGGGTACCATCTCCACGCGGGCAGGTGGCGAAGGTGGTGTGCGTTCCCGAAGAGGTACATGATCGTCTGTTGTTTCTTCATCAGAGAGTTCTTCATCGTCTACATCCGGTGAGAGTGGCTCCTCTTCCTCTTCCTCGCCTTCCTCTTCCTCGACAAATGCACCCATCTGCGCGTCTTCGCGGTCGAGGAGGATATCTAACCAAGGATGAACAAGATACAGAGTGTTGAATCGAGATGGATCTTGTTTCGTCTTGACCTCCACCGTTCCAAACGCGGAAGTATCCACACGATAGACACGACTTGTGCGAGTTCGATAAGGTGACAGAGGTGGAAGTTTGAAAGCGATACATGGGAGTTTCATGCGACTCGCCGCGAACCAGGCCGCGGGAAGTTCGTCGAGGCGGTCGTATAGCTTCATGGCTAGGTTTAAATCAAGTCCGGAGGTGCGTAACTTGGTTATTATTTGCTGCATCTCGCCATCCTCGATGGGTCGTGGGAGGAGCGACGTCGCCGACTGGTTGAATACAGTGATGTGAGCGGGCAAACAACTATTGTGCCCGCCTGACTGTCCGGTCCATGCAAGGATACTCGTCTCCCCAGATACCGCGAGAATGTGTGCAAGTAGACGTCCTAGCGCATTCTCCCCTTCACCATAGATGGCGGATATCCCTGAAACCGAGAAGATGCCCAGCAGCGAGTATGCTGCATCCTCTGTAAATGTCGTCTGCCGCGTTGAAGCGAGGTGTAACTTCTCCCCGATGTGGCTTAGACCTGGACAAAGTGTCGTCAGTTGCTGTGCAGACATATCGGTAGCTCGCTCCATCTCTGAGATGATTTCGGGCGACTCCTTGTGGTTGAATATGTCCAGATTTAGGTATGGTTTCCAATCCTCGGTGTAGAACCGGACGACTCTGGCGGCAATGTATTCCTGCAACGTCCATGCACGCGTGTTCCAGGGGCTCCTCACGAGCTCTCCGAGCTTCCCTGGAGAATGAACACCTCGAAGGAAAACAATCACCATGGCTGCGCTGCGGTACCACTTGAACATCGCCACCAATGCCTCCTGGAGAACGAAGTGATCCTGCTTTTCAATGCAACAGGTGTCGCTCCATGCCCACTTGAAACCCGCATCCTGAACCATTTTGCAGAAGTTTTTCAACTTCTCGTGAGTCGGAGAATCATCCAGGTCATACACACGGCGATGCAAGACCTCTGGAAACAGAGGTTCGTGTTCTTCCCACATGTGGGAGAGCATCACGTATGCGAAAAATTGCTGGACTTCGTGTTTGATACGGCGGCGGTCCAAACGTGTTGTCATGCTTGATAAAAGTTCGTTGACGATTGGCAAGGACATGAATGCAACCTCTTGGTCAGCCTTGCTCTGGAGTCGCCCCGTGCTCGTGTCAATGAGCACCCGTGGCAAATGGCGTATGGTCCGCTGAACGATACTGCGGATTTTCGCCCTTGTTGTAGATGGGTCAATGAACTGGCCACGGTGCACTACCAAATGACATAAACAAGTAATATTCAACCCGAAAATCAAATATAAACTGACGGCGAGTCTGAGGATCCGGCGATCCGGCGATCTTGGAGAGCATTGTCTCATAGGTTTGGACCGCATCGTTGTAACGACCTGCCTCATGTAAGGCTGCACGTTTTGCCTCGTAGCCCCATGGCGACGTTGGATCGAGTTTAATTGCCTGCATCCCGTTTGTACCTGAGCACTGCGAAGGAACCTTGGCGATAGAGCTCTCACCTCGTTCGCATGATCTAGCGCGTCCTTCCATAGCTCTTTTACCAAGGATATCCTGCTCTGCAGAATGGCCGAGCGATGCGCGTCGGGCGGATGAATGGACAACGCAGCTGAATAGTACTTCAAGGCTTCGTCATGTGGTTGAGTATCCATGACCGTGTCTCCGAGATATTCCAACTTTTGCGAGCAACGATGTCTGAAATCTGGAGAAATGTGTTCGAACATACCACCACGATGATTAGCTGCTTACTGTGAAACCATTCGACTTCATCCTGCGGGAGTGTTTCTACCGTCATTTCGTTCGCTGCTCGCTGGAAACACTCGACTGCATCCATTGTCCCATTCTTCGATTCAAGACTTTCACACAGAGCTCGACATAGTGTGGATGTTGGCACCTTGAACTTCAATCAAACAGTTACTCAGAATCTAGTTACGAAAAAGCTGTGAATGTAACGCTTACATCGCGAGCGGCATCAATTGTTCCCCCCCACAAGCCATTAGTCAAATTTACTTTTGCCCAATCCGTCAACACAGCTTTGTAGTCCCATGGGGATGCTGGAAGGGATGTTGCCTGATAATGAGGACGCCTATCCGAGAGAGGGAACATGTACCAGGTGTGCATCACATCGAGCATCCTCACACAACTCCTTGGACAAATATACCTTGCTGCGTTTGATGAAAAGATGTGGGACAGGGGGGTCGAGTGACAGTGCAGCTGGGTACAGAGTGATAGCATCCTCAAAATGCTCAGATTCTGCAGCTACGTCTCCCAGGCGTTCCAATCTTTCAACGCAGCGTTCCCTAAAAGCTACTTACACACTGAATCTCATGGAGAGGCGCCAATTGCTCACCTACAGCCCATTCTCCTTGCTCACCACTTGAGGATGTTACTTCTGTTCCCAACTCATTCAACATTTCGGAAAAGCCCTCTTTGGCATCCAATATACGATCAGCCGTCTCCAGGTATTCACAGACTGCATGATAGACCAAGAATCTTGGGACGGCAAACTCGAGACCAGCCTCAGGCATAAGGAAAAATCTGTACAAAGGAAGTTCCTTACATCAAGTGCGGCATTCAAAGCATCCTTCCAGTGTCTAAACACCAAGGTCGCTCGCAACCACTCTCTCAGAAGCTGTGAACGGGTCCGTGCACTGACGGATAAATGAATATTCGGGTGCTTCTCGTTCGAACCTGTGTTCCAAACCATAGCACCCTTGAGACATCGTTGCATGAATTCTACGAAATAATTTTGGTGCGGAGATGCCAAACGGGCGATGGGAAACTCACCAGAAACCCACTTGGTAACGTCTTGGCTCATAGAAATCACATCACTTAGGGTGCTTACCATCTCCAGAACAGACTCGCACACCTCCTCCGTATCACCAGAAGCATATAGAGCCTCACATAGCTGACGCCGAACAGTGACGGCGAGATCGTCAAATTTCCAACCAGATACCTAATAAAGGTAACAATCCGGTCCAACGCATCACAAAGAAGCTGGAAGGAGACTGACTAGAGATAGCAGCAACAGCGTTTCACTCGTGTAAGGTCGCATTTGGGCTCGCGCACGCTGAAATGATCGTTTCGCATTCTTGTAATCGCGACGCTCCATGCGCGAGTTTCCAAGCAAGAAAAACATATATGGCCGAGAGTATCAGAGATGATAATTGTTACAGAGTAGCCATTGTACGTACCTGAACGACGTGGCAGATTGAATTAAAGTGTACCGTGTTGATGAGGTCGCCCACACGGCATATTGCATCGTCATGCTCTCCAGCTACAAAGACCATGATAGCCTAGATGATACGGCCAACTCAGAGAAAGTCACGACTGAGCCACGAGACACACCTTGAGCAAGAGGAGAAAGCTGGTATAAGATGAAGGACATTGTTGGAATGCGATGTCGCACACCCGGTAAGCCTTGTGCTTTTCCCTGTTACGGACAAACGCAAACCCCATCGCAACGTAGCCCAAGATGGTGGGCTGGGAATTGACAGACTGGATGTGAATCAGTGTCAGTGTGCGTGAAGTAAGGGATATAAAACCTCGTTGGCATCATCCATGGCTTCCGCCCAGCGTCCGAAACGCGATCGAACGAGGGATCGACTAGTGAGTACATCGTGTCTTGAATTCTGAGAGGTGAGGACTAAATCGGACAGCAACACATCTGCATCTGCGAGTTCGCTGCGCCTCCACAGGTCGAGCACGGTATTGTCAATTTCCATGAATGGTGCCTAATACGCGTGGTGCATTCAGCGAGGGAAGTAAGTAGGTCAACGTGGAGGCAAACAATTTAAAAGGCAAGATTCCGAAGTTGAACCAGCAGAATGCAATGCTCACAGTAATTTGAGATGGTCGTTTGATGGCGATTTTACCATCCTCTCCAACAATTGCAATGAACCGATCATTTGAGGAGAGTGAGATCGAGCGTATGTTTTGATGGTGTTGAATGAAACCGAGCTGGGCGTGTGTCGACATATCCCAGAACGTAATGACACGTGATGAAGCACTGGCAGAGGCAGTGAACTTTCGGTGGTTCGGTACGGCGATGCAAGAAATTTCGTTGCCATCCGGAATGGCCCATTCCGATGAGACGTCTGGGACAGTGCCAGCCCCACTTGCTGCGAATTTCTTTATCGTATTTCCAGATGAGACGAACAGATGGTCGTTGAACCAGAAGAAGCCAGCATTGGACCCAATCATCCTCGCTGTCCCAGATCCGAATAGATTGACATGTTGCTGTTGCGATTCGATCCCTTTTCGGTGAGTATTTCGCTGCTTGCAACCGATTATAGTCTGCATGACGCAGTTTTCGAACAGCAAGTCTCGTTGAAATGTCCCAGACAGTGGCCGAGCCGTATGACGCCGAGACGAGCCGAGATGAGTCTGGCGAGAAATCTACCCCAAGGACGCGACTCCACTCTTTCCAGACGTGATATTGCTTGTGCGTCTTTGCATTCCACACGATGATGTCGCCCCGCCAGGTCCCGGCCGCGATCCAGCAGTCGTCCTTCGATACAGTGGGACACATGACATACAGTGGGACACATGACATACAGTGGGACACATGACATACTTTTCTTCCAGTCTTGCTACTTCGCTGCCGTCTTCCACGCACCAAATTCGCACACCTTCGCTGTGGCCGCTCACGATGTACTCGCCATTCCCTGAAAACGTGACATCCCACATTCCGAGACTGGTATTGATTTCATCTGGTGATGCTTGTGAACGATCAGTATTACTCATAGTCTTGTCAGTACCCACCCATCATTGTCGACGACATGCCAGTGGTCACCTGGAGGCAATGTAGCAGGGCAAGAGAGGGTGCAAATGAATAAAGTTCCACCCGACACTAATAAGGTGGGTCAAAGCAAACCGCTTCTCCCACGGCCGCTCCACCTCAAAGCGTCTCCTCAAGGCCTCAACCATGAAATGCCACTCGAGAGCACACCACATAGTATATTCACACCAGATCAAGCAAAGTTCCATCCTGCCCACCCAAAGAGGGGATCGCGACGAGCTCCGCGTCAAGTATGTGCTTCAACGCGAAGCCGCGCTGCTCAGACGGCGTATACTATACAAGCACTAATCTCATAAATTATTCTCCCACTAATGAGCCACTTTGGATTCTCTACGTAGTTCGCCCACTCTCCCACATCTTGGGATCTTGAGCAATTACCATCACACAACCTACGAGCTCCCGCAGTAGATACGTACTGTCCACATGGTGCTTGGCCATAAAGGGAGATCTGGAAATCTAAACCATCGGAATTGCACGGGTGCGTTGTACCACAGTATTTCCAGTCGTCAAGAACGATGAAGTCTCTGTAGGTGGTGGAGGCGAAATGGGTTGAAAGGAGAACGGCTGCATGGCCACACCCGGTCCCATTCCCAATGATGGCATGGTTGTGCCTGGAAGGGTGGACTGGAAGATGGTGGACGGATCCGATGGCCAGCGCGTGTGAGTAGTAGTCATGGGGGTGTCCATGTGAAGGATTGGTGTCGACCCATTAGGACTGCGTAGGTGTCGGTATTGCCAGCGTTTGAAAAGAATGTAACCGCCAATGAGAATGACCATGAGACCTGTGGCGCCTCCAACGGTACCCCCCACAATAGCGCCGAGGTTCGAGGTGCTTCCAGAGGTGTTGGAGTTTGAGTTCGAGTTGGAGGGCCAATAGTCAGAATGGTCTGCGGAACGTCAGAAACGCTTAATGAGTTCATGAAAAATGGACTTGCTTTGACTGGCATAACTCCGGGCTTGTCCTATGTCGAACAACTCGGATGGCCAACTCGTTGCTAGGTGCAATATGAGGAATCGACGCATGCTTGGTACAAAGTCACGTACGATCAGTGGTAGCCCAATAAGGTATTGAAGCGTTATTTTCAAGAACATAACCTTTGGGGAATGCTCTAATCGGAAATCGGGATAAGTCAGTAAATCGTTCAAGTTCAGGGGCACAGCATTCTCACTCCCCGGTGTAGCTGGAAGGACAGTTTTGAGAGAAGGACGGCCAGCTAAGAACACGGTCATCGAACACATAACAAGTCACGCAGAACGACACTCACACCTTGATCTCGCTTGTATACGCCGGATTTTGGCAAAGTGTGCAAGCCATCATGAGGTTGTAGCACGACCAGGAGCTATTGCCTCCGATCCCATGAGCAAGCATTGAAACACGAACTTGAGAGGGCTATACCAGTAACAAGGGGTGACCGTCGTACCACTCGGCGAATCGTATGAGGACCCAGAGGGCAGAGCAGGCTGTATCCATGCTGCCCAATGTCAGACAATCAAGGGTTTCGACAAGGTCCATGAAATGGCAGCACTCACTATCCCCGACACATGCTGCGATCACATACGCGACTGCCAAACATGGACTTTGTTGTTCCGCATTATTCATCCACGCATACTCTGGTTGGCAGGTTGCATTCGTGACTGGTATGAAGACGTTTGGGTGACCGCCCCACACTCGACGAAGCGACAGAGCCATGAGGAAGAACAGAGTGACGATGCTTGAGACCATGCCTGCCGCACCAAATAGCCTAATGTTCACAGGGGAAAGTAGACAGTCTAAAGGTGGGTTGGAGCGAGAGAATTTATGGTTGCGGAAGCAAGTTCGGCTCGTGCTGACCGTTGAGCGCTGAGAGCGCACATGGCCAGCCAAGGTCACAGTAACGGGGATCAACGGGACGCAAGAACACTGCGGGTCACATCATCACCCAGATAGGCATCTGTGAATGGGTGAGTGGGTGTACTATTTTTACAGCTCTTCGTGGTCCTTGGGAATCAACTCAAAGCGGCCGGTAACTTGAAAAAGCAGGACGACGCGTTTTGCGGAGTTTAGTACTTAGCTAAATATGTATTTTAACTGGAAGTAAATTACTCAATTCCGCCCACGTGCCACGCTTGAAGTTCAAACCTGGTTTAAACAACTAAAACTAACCAAAACTTATATCCCTCAATGCTATACTTATTGATTGTGTATGAAGTATTATCTTACATTTTGACCAGGGTTTTGACAAGGTTTGAATTCCGCAAACGCGTCGTGGCTTGAATTGCCGGAAAACCTTGGTCACGCGTCACGTCCAGCTCAGCAGGAGACCCTAGCTTAAGAACTGATTATATGACCATTCCAGAGTTTAGGCATTGGGCTCGCCATCCGTCACTAGGTGAAGTCAAGTTGCGGAATTCTATGCACAAAACTGAGGAGGTTTGACAAGAACTAATACTATTATACAAAGGATTACCCATCTGTTGCATGACGACGTCACGGTCATCTTCGAGTTGACGGGGCCCGGCTACTATCACCTGAACACCTACTCCCAGAAGTGGCTGGCGCATCATCTTACTATCCATGGTACCTTCTACTGTTCCCGGAAGGAATGGGAAACTAATAGTGACACGTTCATGATCACGGGATTATGATTCGCGTGTGCGACGGCGATTATACAAACTGCGATCAGGTCTAGTGCCATTCCACCACTCTCCGAGTCGCTCCACAACATACTACAGCTTTCATTACAGTCAATTGAAATTTCATTCAGGGACTCTCTTGTGGCTTCCTCTTTCTTTCCTCCTTGCCTCTTTCTCCTGTGCCCTCTTTCTCCTCACCCTAAGCCTTTTGCCGGCTTGATATTACAATGCCCACAACTCTAGATTGCTTGTCCTGGATGCAGAACCAAAATGGCCAAAGTCCCTGCACAACCGCACAGGAAGTTGGTCAACTGTGCAACGCAGGATGTAAGTAAGCCACCGGCTGCTCTCACATTCTTTGCAAGTTACTTATTATCTATTCTGTCTGTGCAAGACACCGTGTCTTCAACTAACTTCCAAGAGAATGATTACGTCCCTAATGCCACCACGACCAACGATTGCGTCTGGTAAGTGACTCGTCACCCAGGGTCCCAAACGACGCTCACACCCGACAGTTCTTGGTCAATCTATAATTTGATAAGTGCATGCTCCTACTGCGTTGGACAACGTCAGTACACAAAGTATGTCGCTCTACGCTATATGGACGTTTATCTCATAATGTGGTAGCTGGAGTACTTGGATTACTGCCTGTGGGAGTCATGCATCAAACAGCTCGTAAGACAGCCATACGTTTACCTGTCACTGAAAGCTTGACAAATGGCACTTCCAGGTACCTTCCTACTGGGCTCACAATCTCACAAGGAATCCCGTTTTGGGCTGCTAAAAACCGTGGGGGTTTTGCCAAGCCACGGTCATGTGTATCTCATGTTTCTCTCCCATAGCTTCCACTTGGGAAAATGGAGTATTCAATGTCATACAAGCAGCAGATATAGCAGCAGCAGGTAGTTTCTTCAGAAGCGGCACCGACTTCACTTCTCACGGGTCCTACTAGATAACAGAGATGTAACAGGTGGTCCCCTCCCAACATCCACATCCGCTGCGACAACATCCTCAGCACCGCGCGTGCCAATTGGGGCGATAGTGGGCAGTGTGATTGGGGCTCTTGTGATCATTATCATCGGAGGACTGATTCTCTTTTATGCTGTGCGTCGACACCGCCGCCAAGCAACACACGGGACACCTTTTGTTTCTCCATCATTTAATGCTTATCAGCCAGTGATAATGCCTTCAGCCTCTGTCCGAGGTGGAGCCTCAGTGCAGCCCTCTCCGTTCGGGAACCCATACGCATTACCCGGGCATGTTTCTCGTCTTACATCTCCAGCCCTCTCCACGACGAGTCTAGCACTGACGTCTCCCCTTGCTTCCCCTGTTTCATCTGGTTTCTCCCATACGCATGGCGCCGTACGGCCCCTTTCGGATGCCGCGGACATGATCTCGCCTTTCCTCGCCAAGCCTTCTGCACCCAAACCAAACCAATCAAAGACGACAACCAAGGCCGTCGAAGCCCTATCGGAGCGTTCAAGGGCTCCCGAAGGAAAACGGATACGTCTAAATCCACCGCCGTACTCGGCGTTTGTAGAACCAGCCGCTGGCGAGTCGTCCCGGGCTGCTGTCACTGTGACGGAGGTGTCGACGAGGAAGAAGAGGAATGATAGTGCCACATCGGGGGCGACAATGATCTCGGGACATTCGCGGACGTCGACGAAGGAGAGCGTGACGACTGTCAATGCCAATCCGCTAGCGGAGCAAAGTAAATCGCCCGCCACCACTCTGAGCAAGGAAAAGTTGAAGATTACGGAACGGACGACAAGTGCTGGCGGTGTGAAAGGTGGCGGTGATGGCATTGTAGAGATCGGGCGTGGTAAGAAAGCAGGTATGCCGGGCCAACGCCGTCCACCCGCGATCTGACATGCCAGCTGGCTGTTACGTGACTGCATTGGGGAGACTCTGAGGTACTAGAGGCGATTCCATTCTGGCAGGTGTAGCGATACAAGACCTAACATTATGTACTCACTTATATATAAAGGGGCCTACTTACTGGGCTAGCCAAAGAGCGAGTCGGTCTCAGATCATGATTACATAATCCATGCGTAAGCTTTCCCCCCTAGCTACTACTAGTAGTACTATAGCTCTCCTCTCGTACTAGTAGCGGTAGTCCTCGACTCATTCGTTTTTGCACCCGCCCACCACTCCATCTCTCGCAGGCTACGGACGAGACTTTCAACAGAGAGTCCCAGTTTCAAGTTGTCCGTCACTCGGCACCGTTCAAGCTCGAGCGTCGCTGTTTCGGCGCCGAACCCGCCCACACACCACTCTCGCCCGACAGGTTCGGGCGCAGCATCGGGCCAGAAAAGCCTGTGGCTTTTCGCTCAACCCATTCGTTTGTCCTTACTCATTCCCGGTGGCTTCACCATCTCACAGTTCCTCTCCAGCTTTCGTTCTCCTTTCGCCTCCAAGTCACGGAGAAAAATTCGCGTAGATGATACTCTTTCGTATGTGGCAGCCAAGCGCGTGGTCGAGACAATGTCACTGTTATTGTCAAGATGAGAGAAAGGACGGGGCGGGGTCAACAAAGCAGCATAATATTGATTGACGCGTTAAACCTGTCGCTCGTACCTGTCAAAGACTGTCCTGCACTGGTGTTCGCCAACCAACTTGAAGTTGTTTTTCGCAGGTACCACTATGTCTCATCGTACAGTAAGTTC
>QFES01003294.1:0-14131 GCA_003316375.1 Tylopilus plumbeoviolaceoides
CGAAACAATACAAGACCAGCGAACGAAGTTCATGTAAACTCTAGAATACAACCAATGTCTCTACCCACGTACAACACTAGTAAAACATCAGTCAGCATACAACACGTGTTTCTCCGTACTTTCTATCCAGTCGCGCAGGTTGCGGTCCCCTTCAAGTCCTACGAACTCATTGTGGAGACTATCGCGGTACCGTAGCGTGGATATGCTCGTACCCAGGCGACCCTGGACTTTATTCATAAGTTCAGAGTGCGTCACCTTGGGATGAACGCGCATGGCGATCAAGTCCTCTGTGACGCGGTCAAAAATCTTGATCTTGACAAAGGCAATCTGCGGATTGCCTGCAGACATGGGGGGTGCATTTAGGTTGGCGGTGGCTGAGGAATGTGAACGCGAACGGGACGTAAAGCATGGCTGGGACGAGTGCGACGATGGCGATGGTGTCGTATAGTCAGGCCATTGACCATTGGAGGTACCTGAACCGCGCGATGCCCGCACTACATTCGTGTGACCGTTGGATCGTTCACCGTGAGACGCAACTACTTCCCCATTGTGACGGTGGAGCGCATCAGGTTGACGAATAGAAGAGAGTGTCTCGGACCGTTGATAGGCAGCACTCCGCGCTCCTGGGAGGGCATACGGAGGGGGTGTTTGCTCCTCGCCATAGTCTGAACCGTCGCTGCGTTCATCCCGGTCGGATAGTTTCATCTCGCCTAGTGTGTCGCGGACTTCCTGTTCAAACTCGCGTGTGATCATGTCACCATGGGAAACGCCTGCAGGATCTTGCTCCCCACCCTCTGAGAATAGCGCGCTAATTTCCTCGTACCGAGGTTCGATCTCGTTTTCCACGTCGCCTGGTTTTAGAGCCAGGAAGGTGCGAATGAGTTGGTGCTCCAAGATGTAGGAGGCGCCAACGGAATTCAAGTCGCAGAGTTTTCGAATGTATTGGTCCAGTTCCAGTCGTCGCATGGCAGTGACCTCATCGTCGACTTTATCGGTAGGACCGGGCATGAAGGGGAGAATGCGGGTTGATCCGGATTCCCGACCTGCCTCTTGGGGAAAGGTTTCCAACAGGCTGACTTGGAAGTCGTAAAAGTCGTTGTAAGGTCTGAAGAGGACGAGTTGTTTCGCGTTTGGGAGGACGTGGGGGTCATGGGGATCATAAGGTTGGAAGATGGCGTCGACACGGAACCAGTATTCGTCCATTTCGTGGTGGAAAGAGACGACCTCTGCAGACAGGAGGATGCCATCTGGGAGTGAGATTGGAGAGGGTGGACGGGGAGTGGATGTGGAAGCGGGAGGGGGAGGGGGAGTAGGGGGTTGCGTTGGGAGGGGAGGAGCGGTTGTCTGTGAATAAGGGCTGTTTGGGACTGATTGTTGAGCGTCATCGATGACGCCAAGCGAGATGCTGTTCTGCTTGTAGTTGATCATGGCCTTTTTCCAGTCCTCGACCCTTGGGAGATCGCCACGGTCTATGAGGGTATCGACATCATCGATGGGGAGGTTTGATGCGGGATCACGGAGCTCGACAAAGGAGGCTGGGATCAAACCAGGACGACCAAGCCTGCCGATTGGCTTGGCGACGAACCATTCGCGATTGGACTGTGCGACGACGGAAACCGGGTCGCCAGCCTTGGCGTCGAGTTCGTCGGCGCGTTCAGCGAGGAAGTCGTGTAGGACGACGGCGTAGAATACGCGCGTCTTTGGGGACTTTGTGAAGACAGGGCTGGTCGGGCTGAGTGGGTTGGGAGTGCGTGGGCTGGTGGGGGTGAGGGAAGGGTCAAGGGAAGGGGCAGGATACTCACACAGCGGGGTTCTTGAGTATTTCCTCGAAACAAGACTTTGGGACGAGACCGCGTGCGCCGGTGACTGGGTTGTGAGCCTCATAGACATCAGTGCCTGGATCGGCGGTTACGTAGAAGAAGTCGCCCTTTTGGAACGCGAGCTGGTTAGGCTCGGTGGGCTGGTTTGGTGCGATAGCGCGTATGACTTTTTGAGGGGGCAGCGAGGTGGAAACATGGTTTTGTATCGGGAGAGGCGTCGAGATCTGGAGACGGTTTGTGTCTCTGTGGAACGACTTGCGAATGGACTTCATCATGGACGAAACAAAACCAAGACGACCTCTGATTATGTAACAAGACAACTTCACCCTTGTTCAAGATCTTAGTATCATGGCCGCTCGAAAACTACAAAGTACGTCCACTCCAACACATTCTATGTAGACAAGCAACTAGACGTATCAACAGCCGAGATCGACCGCACCCTAAAAAAGGTCACAGAGGGTGTAGAGCTCTTCGAAAGCATATATGACAAGATGCAGGCGTCCACCAACCAGACTCAGAAGGAGAAGCTCGAGACCGATCTCAAGACGCAGATAAAGAAACTACAACGTCTACGCGACCAGATAAAGACGTGGGTTGCAAGCAACGACATAAAGGACAAGTCCCTCCTCCTCGACAACAGGAGACTCATCGAGACCGTGCGTACGCGCTGGCTGCATCATCCGGAGCCATCATCGCCTCCGTGTGCTACCGCTCTCTCGTCTGACCTCCCTTCATAGCAAATGGAAAAGTTCAAGGCCTGCGAAAAGGAAATGAAAACAAAGGCATTCTCCAAAGAGGGTCTGACGCAGTCCGCGAAGCTAGATCCGAAGGCGCAGGAGAAACTAGAGGTCACTACCTGGCTACAGCAGTCCGTAGAAGACCTCACCCTCCAGGTCGAGCAGTCCGAAGCAGAGATAGAGGCTCTACAGGGCGGCGGAAAGAAGCGCGGCAAGGGCCAGTCCTCAGCAGCAGGGCGTCTGGACGACCTCGAACATCTAAACGAACGTCGGAAATGGCACATCAGTCGTCTAGAGCTCATTCTTCGCTTGCTCGACAATGGCTCTCTCTCAACAGAAAGGGTTCTTACTCTCAAGGAGGACGTCACCTACTTTGTAGAGAGCAATACTGTGTGTCCGCATACCCAGCCTTGTCCACCCATTCTCACACATATCACTAGGAGGAGGACTTTGACGAAGACATGGGCCTCTATGACGATCTCCGCCTTGAAGAAGAAGAGGAAAAGTTCGGTCTAGCAAACGATGAAAACGATGTCAGCGACGATTCCGACGCTCAGAGCGAAGGCAAGCAACCTTGTATTGATCCCACAACGTGCCCTGACTCTTTCACTTGGCAACAGAACTACCGCAGAGATCGACAAAGAAGCACGATAAAGACGACGAAAGTGCCGCGAGCGGAAGCAAACGAGACGACAGTCCTGTTCAAAAGAAAGCGGTGGTCGCGTTGCAATTACGAAGTGAGTCTTTAATTCTTCGTACGTTCTACTGTCTCAACGACAGTTCAGAGGCATCGCTAGCCACAGAACGTAAGTGCTTGTGCGCGTCACACCTGTCTCTGAAATGACGGGGTGCATTCAGCGAAACCACCTCCAAATCCCAACTTTGCGCAGCAGCCCATGTCCAGCATATTGAAAGCAGGACTACCTCCCACCCCTCGTCCACCAGCGACACTGCCTCCTATTCGATATGCTGCCGCTGCCGCTGCTGCAGTGTCGTCAACTTCTCCAGCGACAATGGCTCCAGCGACACCAACAACTCTGGCAGCATCAAATGTACCAATGACACCTGCACCGGTACCATTAATGGCGCCGTCAATAGCGCCTTCGTTATCGCAGAACCCTCCCGAGTCACAACTATTATCATCGCCAAGCCTCACTCACCCTTCAGTAACAAGCCCTATGCTGTCGTCTGCCTCTGTATCACACCAACCCGATGGATCGTTTTACTCTGGCCAAGACTCACCTGCAATATCAGAAGCTGTACCAAGCTCTGTGAGTGGTCCCGCCGCATCCTCGTCTCCACAACGTACAACACTGCACAAAGGTATGTGTCGCGATCCCACGTGTTGGACATTAGGTAAGAACGTTTACAGAGCCCGCAACTTCGCCTATGCTGCCAAGGGCTCCCTCCCCGTCTGTCCCTGTACGTTTTATTCATCAGTCACTCTGGAATGAATGAAACCTAATTGTGCGCCTAAGCAGCGGGTCGTGTCTTCTGATACCCAACAACTTCCAGCCAATGGCGCCGCCCAAGTGGCTCAGTTCAGCGTACCACAACCTCCTCCAGCTGGCCCTTCCCCCCTCCCCCGTCAGGTCCAACAACCACCTACTCCAGGGCTACCAGCTCCTTCAGGCACTTCTTCACAGCCTCCCCAGTATCCCCCAGGTGTCAAGGTTCCACCTTCTACCGAGCAACAATCAACTTCCCAGGAGCAACCTAGCACAAGCATGCTTAGACCACCTTCAGCAAATCATGCCCAACAAGCTCCAAGTCGGCAGGTGACGACTACGTTCCCAGGATCCCTGTCAGACCTTGTTGCATCGTTTGAGACGGTGAAGCAGAAAGGTAAGCCACAAACTTGCTTGGCGATTGTGTAGTATGTCCTGACGGTCGTAGCGCCTCATCGCATGAACAACTTGGGAGAAGTACACAAGCTCTTGGAGGGTGGCTACACCCATGCCCCTCAACCTGTCGATACAGACAAGTAAGACGAGACACGAGGCAACGTAATGAACACTTACTCAACCATAACTAGGCCAAAGTATTATGTACCTCGGCACCCGTTCAACACGCCAACGTTTTACCCTCAAACGCCACATCCTGTGCTGAGCTCGCCTGCTCTGTTCTCTCAGATCGACGTAGAGACACTATTCTATGTGTTCTACTACCTTCCTGGAACATATCAACAGTATGCCGTTTCTTCCCCTGCGCACGCGGAGGACTAATCGTTCTGCACAGGTATCTTGCCGCGAAGGAATTGAAGCGCCAATCGTGGCGGTTCCATGTCAAATATCTGACATGGTTCCAGCGGCACTCGGAGCCGCAAGCCATCACGGAGGAGTACGAGCAAGGGGTGTATGTCTACTTTGACTGGGAAGGATCATGGTGCCAACGAAAGAAGAGTGACTTCCGTTTCGAATACCGTTATCTCTCAGAGGACTGAGTTTGTCTCCGAATCCCACTCCATTTTTGCTCACGTTGAGTACTCCATGTAATTTAACCGCAGCGTACTAGTCATATTACTCATTGGCCGATGTTAGTCTAAAGAGTAAGCGTGTATTGCAAGATATCGAATTATTCGAGTACCACTACCGCTCCGAGAGCTTCAAAGGTTGACTTTAGTTTATCCGCGTCTTCTTTCGAGAGATTTTCCTTGAGCACTTTTGGAACGGACTCAACAAACTTCTTCGCCTACGAGGAAGACATGCAAAGATGGGCAAGTCAGTTTAGTGTCACAATGAGCGCACTCACATCGATAAGGGTGAGGTTGGGTACCAGTGCCTTTACCTCACGAATGACTTTAGGTTTGGCAGCCGCGTCGAACGACTTCAACATGACATTGAATATCGTCTTTTCCTTGGGTTTCTCCTACAAACAAATGCATTCACGCGCGGGCCCCGAGCGTTGGTAGGTATGCCTTACCTCGACAGCTTCTTCCGCGGGCGCGGCGGCGGCTGGAGCAGGCGCGGAAGCAGCCTGCATAGCGATCTCCTGGATATTAAGTCGAGACTATCAAACGTCCGAGTCAGGGAACCGTGTGCGTGTTGGTTATGAAGGATGGTGCTCACCTTGAGCTGCGACACAAGGTCAGCAGCCTGGAGGAGGGTCAAACCGGAGATGTCGTCGACTATGCGTGTGATTCTGGGGTCTGCGGGTGGTGTGGTGGTGGATGAGGGTGCTTCAGCGGCTGTTGCGAACCATCTCGATCGACGGGTGCGCGAGGCAAGCCTAGGGCAGGTGAAGACTCGGCAGGGGCGGACGGGAGAGGACGTACCGTGGTAGGGAGGTAGACCGGGAAGCCCGAAGAGAGTGTAGTAGGCGGCTCTAGATGAATGGGGTGCTAAGCGTTGACTTGGTCAAAGAGGATCAAAAGACTGACTGCCATGTCGTTTTGAGTTGCGAATGATTTTTGACGCGTCGTACACATTTGGGGCGTTGTTGTCGTTTGTTTGGCTTAGTCCTAACCTGGCCTCGGAACGTCGTCCAACGACGCCCATAATGATGAGCATGTTTCGCAGACTTGACAGCGATTATCTGGCACTACTCGGTCGCGACGCGTTTCAAAGGCACTTCTCGGCTTCTTGCGAACGGCCTGAATTTCGCGTGGTCGACACAAGTCACTCACTCACTCAGGGCATCCTCGGAGTTGTTTCGAGTTGACATTTTCAAACCGCCAACGACGTTGACACCGATTGTTCAACACCGTATCGGTAACTTACTTTTAATTTCAGGGGTTATGACAAAATTGCCCTGAGGTCAGTCCTTTGCAAGATTAGGACCCTCGATGCCCGAGCCATCTGACAGACAACCGGATCCTGGTGTTGATCAGTCCCCGTCAATTGCCAATAGCTTGAGCCACGTAGGAGCTCGGCTTTGCAATGCAATTCCGCGCTAACACCCCTTTACGAAAATGGTCACTGCCGACGGTCCATAATGGCCAAGGGTCTCGTTCAAGTTGCTTCTCCCGTTGCTCCTTCCCAAGCGGTTCCAGTTGTTTCTCTTGGATCACACGTGACCTCACCCTTCTATATGGCTTGTCATCGATGATTCCAGCATAGATGCTCTCCTCGTCGGAGTTGTCCTTGCAGCGGTGTGCGTATGAGTTACTCGCGAGGATCTATCGTACTCACCATTCTCCCAGCCTGTACGGAAGTTAGTAGCAGTTCATATCTTTGTATCCACGCAATTGAACTCGCAAAGCACAAGTCACCTGCGTTCAGACCTGGTACTACACTCAGTATCCTTCGGACCGGTGGTATCTCAAACTTCTCGTACGTTGACCCAGACTTTTAATTGGACTCTTCCCAACGTTTCGTTGCAGGTCTTCGCCATTTTCGTGTCAGATACTTCCCACCAGGCCCTGATCACACACCTCAGCAAGGATAATCGACCACTCACCTCAGTGTGTATTCACCCTATCCCTAGTTTATACACACCTCACCACCTACTATGGAAATAAGAATGAGCTTCAAAATGCCGTCATGTGAGTAGCTTCCTGTCAACCAAACTACGGCCCTTATTCTTCCCTGGAAGACTGATGGTAAGTGATGTCTTTCTTTCGCTGACTACAATGACTTGCTTCGAAATCTAGATTGAAGTGTCCTTCAATGAAAGGTGAACATCTCTGCGTCTCCTAGATCACCTTTGGCATCGACACTGGTCTTTTTACCAGGTCAGTAGTGTTTGTCAGTAGTGTTTCACACTTGACCATGGCGTATATAACTGACAGTGACAGTATATGTGCTCTCGGTTCACTCATTAGCATAGGCGATGTCACCCTCTTCTGTCGTTGCTCGCTTCCAATGGTGTCACATATTTCCCTATCACCGCATGCTTTCATGTACATACAACGTATTCTACTTCAGTATCGGCCGATGTACGTTTTTCGCCCAGCGCCATTATGGCTGACGTAATGGTGGATAGTGTAGTATTGCAACTGCCTTCTTACCACACTGAATACACGCGAAGAACCTGCTGGGGGCGATGCTCGTCGCGATGACATGTCCCTTTGCCAGGCGACACAGCCCAAGGTGAATCACACTTTCTTAGCGAAGTCGGTAAAGGTGAGGCTCGGTTTCTATGAAGTGAGGCCGTGAGTTCAGTGTTTCGTTAGCACGCGCCAAGCAACATATCCATTAAGATCGATACTATCCAGGAGCTCATCCGGGACGAGGTGAGTAATGTGCGTGACGACATACTCTATAAACTGGCGTCTTTCCAGCATTACTCGTCGAGAACCGAACAGAAGAATCCCGAAGCCGTTTGAATGCGCTTGTAAACGGATTAAACCGAGCTTATTCGACGTTTGCCATCTTGATTGCTTTTCAGCGTTCTGGTTGACTGTTTTCCTTTGGTCAGACATGATTTGTAGGTACCCACCCGTATGTGGTGGTAAGGAACCAGAGGGGTTCCTGCCAACCGACCCGCTGGAAGTGCGTAAGATTGAGCATGAACTTATGTCACATCTGCCAGCCGAAACATGCGCTGATATGTGCCATCGATCCGTGGCATATGCATATCCCCGGATCCTCCATCCGACCAATGACCAATCGGCAACTGGTTTCAAAGTTTATTTTACTTGCCACTGGCACAGAGCTATACCGTTACACTCGATCATGCGGTCACGTTGCGCCAGAATGCTTTTCCCGGGCGACGGTGCCTGTTCTCGTTTTGGATTCTACAAAACGTTACAGATACTCCAGTATGATCTCAGTTGACGAGTGCGGAAGAAGTGTGGGGAGTGTTATAACCAAGATAACACTCTGGCAGCGATCGGAGGGCAGTGTGCGACCTCCGCCCTTTCCGTGACTCCCCCTTCACCATATCTCTGCACTAATGTCTACGTTGGATGTTACGTATGTTCCTTTCCTTCCTTATCGTCCACTCAATTCCTTACCCGTACTAGTCATGGTGCATACCTCATCGGGGTCGTTCTCGCAGCGTTGTGAGTACAGTATACGTTGCGCTGCAGTCTACCGTATTCATGGTTCGTCCCACAGCTTGCATGGCTGTCAGTGTCATGAATACAATTTCCTATGCGTCATCCCGCTGACCTAGCAAACCCTAGGCACCTGCCTTCAGGGCTGGTACTACTATACTCATTATCCTTTGGACTGGTGGTCTATCAAGCTTCTCGTCAGTCTACGAATACAATGCATTTCGACTCGGTTTCACTCTTCTGTTACAGGTCGCCGTCGTACTTGTACTCGACACTGTCCATCAGGCGCTGATAACGCACGCTCGCAAGTGCATACATACCCTCTCGCTGACGTGAATTGATCCATCCATAGTTTATACATATGTCATCACTTACTTCGGCGACATGGATGCACTTTATCGGCTTCTTTGGTAAGTGGGTTTTCGCTCACGGACTCATTTTCCTCACTTCCTCTACAGGAGTCCCATAGTCAGTGACGCTTGTTCTTTGCCCGTCGTCTTGTTGACCCGTTCCACAATGTAGCTCGCTGTCTACATTGGTGTATGCGGTTTCTCGGCTTCATTCCCACTTTGCTGGTTGACTATGCATATCAGGGATTCAGCACGTTCTTCGTCCAGTGCTTCCTAGCTATGCGTGTTTACAGACGTATGTACCTACTTTTTACTTGAGGATTCCCTTCGTTTAGTTTTGCCCCCTCCCAGTTAGCCGTCAGAATTGGCTTGCTACTGGCTCAGCCGTACGTCGTCTGTTTTTACGGCAGTTTGATTTTCTTAACCTTCCCCCTAGATGGGAATAGCCATTGCTCAACTCGGTGAGTGAGATCCTCGCCGTGGTCATCGCCTCATTAAGAATGTATTACCTTTCAGTTATGGCTGTTGGTGAGTGAAGAGAGGCTTCAATGGTCATGGACATCATTGACAAGGGCGACACCGCGTAGTCTACGCTAGTAAGGCGTATGTTCTGTTCCACGCTTTTCTCCATCGACAAAATGCTCACTCGCCCGCAGCATACGTTTACAGACGTTCGTAGAGCTTGCAGCTCTCAAAGTAAGAGAAATAAACCAAGTTTTGTGAACGATCTTCCAATCCCGCATCCAGAACTTTACAATGGCGATCAATGGAATATCTTCCGCAGGGGATCTCCTCATCGCCACGATACTTTGTTACCTCTTGCATGGATCACGAACTGGCTTCCGGAGGTGAATGTTTCCATGCATTTGCTCGCTTTGTATTCTGAATGACCTGTCGTTAGATCCGATTCCCTGATCAGTCGGCTGGTAAGTGTCTATTCCTATGAAGTCGCGTTCGGTAAAAGACGAGAAAATGTAGATCGTGTTCACCGTCAACACCGGCCTTTTGACGAGGTCAGTTTCATGATAGCCCGACGCCATTAATGTTGACAATGCACAGTATCTGTGCTATTGCTTCGCTAATATTCGTGAGTGTCATTGCATGTCATGTATGATTGCTAGTTTACATTGTCGCATAGATTTCCGCAGCGCCACATACGTTCATCTACATGATATTCTACTTCAGTGTTAGCCGACGTATGTGCAGTCTCGTGCGCTATAAAAATCCTCTCAAACTTGAATCACTTCCCAGTGTATTGCAACTCCCTCCTGACCACTCTGAATGCGCGCAAAGAACTTAGGAGCGATTCTCATGACGATGATCTATCCCTGGAATCCAGGAAAGCAAGGGTGAACCACAGTTTCCTTGCAACACCGTCGAAAGTAAGTTTCTCGGGAGATGATGACCTGAAACTCATTATTCCACCAGCGCACGCCAAGCAATATATCCATCAGGATCGACACTACACAAGAGTACCTTCGGGAAGAGGTGGGCAACCGCACATGACACACGCCATTTTCTCACTGACGTGGCCGTCGCAGCGCTCCTCTTCGTGTGTCGAGTCGAAGAATCCGGAGGTTGTTTAGCTGCCGGCAAGACAGGATCGAGTAGAGCCTGGACAGTTAACAACCGGGCCCAAGTACTACAATAGAACTTTTCTTAGTGCATAAATTCGGGACCCTGGTGACCCATTAGGTTTAGGTTACACTTTGTCACGCAAAAGCGTAGGAATGATGAGGTTATGCATCATGAGAGGTTCCGGCTGTCAACCAGGGTCTCTCAGTCAGGACTTGCACTAGTATAGAATGTACCTGCATCACATTATTTCCGTTAGGCCTAGCGATGTTTACTCATATACCATCGACATTGACAGTGTTTCAGGCTAGTCACTCGATGACTTTAAGTTACCACAGATCACGTAGTCGGACATTATCGATAGGCTTGCCAGGTTCCTGCCCGTCCTGTCCAAAGCTTAACTCAGAAGCGTCGTTCCTTCGCAACGAAATGACACAGGTGCAGCGACCGGCGCTCAGTAACTTGACCAAACCGAGTAGCTGTGTCAGATTGCAGTGCGTCCGACCGTGACAATGAGATAGGCTGTCAGCTCGGAATATTGATGAGCAGCAACCCTGCATTAGCCGTATGTGCTTCAGCTGTCTTGCCTTAGAAATAGTAGGTCCGAGTCACGGTCTCGTCCCCCACCTTCGTGTTGACTCTCCCCTCCACTCATGGTAGCCTCTGCATTGGACGATACGTACGTTCCTCAACCTCTATCCTTGTCTGCTATCTTCACCCATCCATCCCAGTTACGGTGCTTTCCTTGTTGGGGTCGTGTTCGCAGCGATGTAAGCGAGTGATAACTCGTTTGTTCTCATCATACTCACCATTCCTCCTACAGCCTGTACGGATGTACGTTCTACCAACAAATCTTTACGTTCACATTCTAACTTACTCTAGGCTCCTTCGCCCAAACCTGGTACTATTATATCCATTATGCTACCGACGATTGGCATTTTAAGCTCCTGGTCAGTTGATACAGTTTACGCGGCTGCATCGTGACCCCGTCTCAATATCATGTTACAGGTGGCTGCCGTGTTGCTCTCAGAGACATGCCATCAGGTTCTAATATCGCACACGGGCAAGTGCGACCCTACTGGATGTCATGCGTTGATTGATTTGCCCCTAGCTTACGCATATCTTATCACTCATTTCGGGGATTGGGAAGAAGTTTTGAATATTATCATTCCGTGAGCAAGTCCTCGTTGAATTACATAGTTCCTATGCTCATTCAGTCCCAGCACCTTGATGGTAGGTGGCACTTTCGCTTACTGACCATCTTGTTGACTCGCTCCGTGATCCAGGTTGCAGTCTACTTCAATGTATGCACTCTCGACTTTTATATCCGCTTTCCTGACTGATCACACGTACCAGGGAATTACTGTATTCTTAGTTCAGTGTTTCCTAACGCTGCGCGTTTACAAGCGTACGTACCTGTCGCCCACTCAGCGAGTGTTATCATTGAGTCGAGTCTAATCGCAGTAAGCCATAAAAACTGGTATGCTACCGGCCCGGTTGTGAGTTTCCTTTCGCTGGTATTCTCTGATTTTTTCGCTCATTCTGTTCCTAGGTGGTCATGGTTCTGGCACAGTTGGGTGAGTTACATGCTCGCACACATTATTCTGACACCAATATATTGGTATGAAGTTGTGGTCTTCGGTGCGTAACAATCAAATTCGTGCATGAATATCCTTGACACCACCGACGTCGTGTAGGTTTTGCTAGCAAGTCGTATGTTTCTGTTTGGTACGTTTTTTCATCAGTAACTCACTTATGCACGCACAGTGTGGGTTTGCGCACGTTTCAAGCGCTTGCACCCATGCAAGTAAGTGACACGAGCGAAGTTTTATGGACGGTCAGTTAATGTCGTATTCAGCCTTTGTCAATATCGATCTATGCCATCTCCTCCGCAGGGGATCTCCTGATCGCCGTGTTGCTATGCACTCTCTTGCAGAGCTGGCGAACTGGTTTCCGCAGGTCATTACTTCCTGCATTTGTTCGCTGTGTATGCTGAACGTCCTATTGTTAGGACTGACACGATCATCAGTCGGATGGTAAGTAGCTCTATCAATATTACTTCCGACGAAGAATGAACTCGGTGTAGATCACGTTCATCGTCAGCACTGGGCTTTTGACGAGGTCAGTTCATGTTTACTCAAGGCGTATGCTACTAACCGTGCGGCAGTATTGCTGCCGTTGCTTCCCTGATAAGCGTGAGTGTTGTCGTGTATTGGGTGCGATCGCGTGCATCTGATCGTACCATAGCTGAACGTGTGGTCACATACGTTCGTCCACATAGCGATCTACGTAAATATCCCTCGGCGTAAGTCCTGTCTCGCGCAGGGATGAATTCGTCGTGAGGAGGTCTACAGTGTACGCCAATTGCCTCCTTGTCACTCTGAACTCTCGCAAAATGAAGAGGGGCGAATCTGATAATGATGGGATATCACTTGGTGATGCGTCACAACGAAACGGAACCAAGCTCACAACACAATCAAGGGTGGGTTTTCTTGAGTGACGGGGTACTAAGGCGTGGTCTCACTGCTCGAATCAGCGTGCGCCCAACACTACTATCTCCATCAAAGTTGACAGTACACGAGAATATATTACGGATGAGGTGAGTTATCGATGTGAGAAACCCGAAACTTTTTTGGCTTGACTGATGGGGTCGGTGCCGTTTAGTATGGAGGTGACGTGAAGGGCCCTGAGGCTATCTGAGCCCATTTGACTGTCAGGGCCTCAGGCTGATAAAGTTCGTCTGAATCCTTAATTCTTTGGAGGTTGTTGTCATGACCATGTCGTTTAGAATGCGTGGCTGGAACTGGGCTATAGCGACGGTATTCATCGTCGCAGTACGAAGCATCCACAGTGTGAGGGTTTTTCATACTTACCATGCCGTCATAGTATCAGTTCGTTCAATTGGGGTGGCCGTCGGAGGTGCGAGTATGTTGCTCATGTCACATGACTTTTTGCATCTACGTAATGCTAACATCACTTACGGCGGGGGCACCGTCCAAAAAAAATCTACGAAGCCAAAATGATAATAAGCGGACTCCTTGATCGAGTTGAGTGAGAAAGATCATTCAGTCCATTCTTTTTGGTCGTTGTGCACTGTACCCACAGGTCAGACCCCGTGAGCTCGCCGCCTGCTTGTAAACCCGCCGGAGCGTGACCCTGTTGCTATCACAGTCCGTCGTGACAGGCTCCTTGGTCGGTGTGCGGCTACCGATCTAAGGGTTCAGATTAAGGGCCGTGCCTCCGCTAAAACCTAACCTCCTGGCCATGCGTTTCGGGGGCTGCGCCGAATGGGCGCGGTCCTACTGAAAGCGTCTGCAGAGTTGGACCAATTGCCTGATAAAGCCAAGTAGTCTAGCGACCTCAGTTGGCGGCAGTTTTAGTGTGAGTCAGCGAACCAAACTTGCAGCTAAAAGTGGTTCAATGTATCCACACACAGCGCTCATGCTACGCCACTATATGGCTTGGACACTCCAGCATCATCGATCAGTACTAGTGACGGAATGTCGTTTGTGTCTTCCGGCACTGCTCAGATAAGGTTCCGGAGAAAACAGTTTAGCATGAGGATAAACTGTTTTTGGTCGCACGGCAACTTGGTCAATTTGCTTGGAGTAACTTGATGCGACTTGTATGGGATCCACACTATGCTCTGACTTTTACTCCCTCCGAATATCTAGATGCCCCATTTCCCAACTCAGTCAGGTCGATATGTGG
>QFES01003300.1:0-19338 GCA_003316375.1 Tylopilus plumbeoviolaceoides
CATTCAGTTGCCAAACTCTTTTCGCGGGAGGGCTATGAACTGAACCCTCGCTGCATCGCACATAAGCCACCTATGATGGCAGAACCCTCGCTCGACTCACAACGTGGCCTCTAGTCCCCTCGGCTATGGTCTGCCTCCGGGCGGCGGCGTGCGTGTAGGCGCTTCAGCTTTGAGACGGAACCAAGGCGATGCCCTGACAGCAACAGGGAGTTGCTCTCGTCGTCACGTACGCCCTTTGTTCAGACACCTTTTTGCTGGATCGACCACTTGCTAAGTTGACTCGATGACCCCTACGACGACACCCGACGAGCTATACAACACTCTACTTCGCCGAGAACCGCGTCTCCGGTTCGTGTCCTCCACAAAAAGAACACTGGGCAGTCAAGTCCCCATGCGAAATACCACTCTTGCAAGAGAAGAACGGGGAAACAGGCGACCGTTTGGATGGGTAGAACGAAACACTCACTTGCAGATCTTGACACCCAAATCTCGTTCTCTGCTGCTCATAAACCACCTGATGCGGCAATCATACCACCTACCGCACTCTGTTCAGATCGACGCAGCTGGAACTGGGCTGTGTCGCCTAGGCCCCCGAGCGAAGCACTGATCGTGACGTGAGACACGCGCCATGGCTATTATCGCACCATAGTCGTCCAAATCTCCATCATGGCAAGAGAGACAAGTAAAAAAACAAGGTTCCGAGTCGGTCGGGGTGCCTGCGCTTCTCCCATGCACGATGCAGGTCACGCAACGGCCGTAATGCGTTTAAATCCTCTTTCTTCCCATCCCCTGGTTCATTAATCCTAGAATAATCCGTCTTTGTGTGTCACCAACTTTAGGCGGAAAAGGACAGACTGCCCCTCACTAAGCTGCATCATCGGACGAGAGAGATGATGTAAAAGAACATGCAGTGCAATAAAGATACATACGAACGCAGAAAATAATTCATGGAAGAAAAGAGACCGCCAGATCCCGGCGTTGTACCCTCGGCCAAGTCACATCGTATCGCCTCGCATCACGCCATAGCCAATTCACCGTGTCCACCCCCCTCCACCATCAATTTCACACCGCCGTTCCCTTTCTCTTCGGCATGTCAGCGTACCATTCGGGTACCTCGTTTGCCTTGGGTATCGCTTTCCGGCGTAATTCCTTGATCGCCATTTCTTCCTCCTCTGCATCGCGTCGCCGCTGTTCCTCTTTCAGCCTCTGGGTCTCCTCTTCCTTGTGTTTCACCATCTCATCAAACTTCTCTCTCTCCTTGGCGCGTCGTTCCGTGCAGAAAAAGAACGGCACAACGGGTACGCCCGGAACGAAGCCTTCACGCTTGTGAATTATGAACGCGGCTTGGTGCGACGCCCGGTGTGCCTTGACATCAGGCACAGGAAGAAGTGGCTGCGTCTTCCCTGGCTCACTTGCCGCCAGCCTCTCCTCTGACTTGCGCGCTTCCAGCCTTGCGTCTACCCGGAACGTAAATCCAACTGGCTTCGTCAGCTCTGCCACAAACGTGGCAGCGTTCTATCCCATTCATTAGTGAAAAAGAAGGTACAGCGTGGCGGTGACGGCGAGTCAAACAAATAATCATAACAGCACACAGTCAGCGCACTTAGGACGATTATTCCGTTAATGGAGCTTTCGTACCTGTTTCGTCTCAATCAAGGGTAAATCAACGGTCGAGGTCGGTCCAGAGCGTTGGCGTGTATGAGAGGATTCCGTAGCGTTCTCTTGTCTAACCCTCCTACCCAACCGCGAGTGGGAGCTTCCCGACGTCCTACTCAGTGAAGACACGGACCGGTTCCCCGCGGCGTTGGATTGCCCTCCATCACGTTTACCTTTGGCCCTTTTAATCCTTTCATGTACCTGACGCGAACCTGACAAGTATGGAAAAGCGTCCAATGTCGGGCCTTTGCAACTAGAAGAGGTGAGCTTGGGTCTGTACTTGGTGCGTGGACTTGGCAAGGTCGACTTGGAAGACTCCGCATGCTGCATACTGTCACAAGTTTCAGGGTGCGTGACATGATCCTTATGCACATGGGCCGCTTTCTTGGCCGGGGGCTGGCCTTGGGAAACTACCTCATTCGAGGATCCACACTTGGGTCCGGCGTCCGCAGTCATCGTTTTTCCCCTTTTACGCCGGAGATATTCTGGGGGTCGATCTACGTCCATGCTAACGCGCTTCTTCGCCGGTCTCATGGGAGACATGGCATGACGCCTGCCATCCTGTAAGATTCCAGTATTTGCGGGGGAACTTGACCGGAGGGCTTCGGGCGGCAGTTTGTGCGGCGAAATTTCAGATAGCCTTAACGGCTCGCTGTGGGCGGTTGGAATATCGATAATGCATTGGGGTGAGAGCGAGGGTGGTCTTGCAGCGGTTGGCTGGGTTTCAATGCGAACGTTTGCCGCTCTAACAGCATCTTCGGGAGCTTCTAAGGAAGAATTTTCGGGCGAGGGTTTGTAAAGTCTAAGCAGCAGGGCAACAAGGTTCGAGCGACAATCACGTCACCATCGAAGGCACAAAAAGAAACAGAAAACCATCCGAAAGGCACAGCAATCAACCGATGACCAACTTGAAACGCATCAACGGACGAACCCAATTGAGGATATCAGCTTTTGACTATATGACACGAGGCGTTCGGCCAGTCCACCGGTGCCAGTGTGTGTGATTCGTGTCTTTTCGGGCTTCAAGTCAAGGTCTCCAGGCTTCCAAGCGGGCGGAGCTAGTTCCTCCTCTTCGGCAGCAATTGATTGCGGCGGAGTAGGTTGGCAGGCTGCGGAAGGATGCACTGGATGTGCTTCCTGAACGCGGGGTGGCTTGCCCTTCATCTTCTTCGACACGTGTGCTGGGGGCAATGCAGTACGCTTGGAGATCCCTCCAGCCGCAACAGTCTAAGATGCATTAATACGTAGATAAAGGCTGCTGATAACAATTGCTGACTCACAGGTTTACTTGTCCTCGGAATTCGCCTCGACTTTGGCATTGGCGCACGCACAGCAACATCTGCCGTATCAGCATGGCAGCTATCACCGGTAGCCATAACTACACCCTCGACGACCACAAGTCGAACATCTTTCTTCTCTGGAAGGTGATCCAGAAGGTCCTCGGACTGAGGTGGAATATCGCGTGCGTTAATGGTCACTTTCGAGTCGACGTGTGGTAAACTTCTCCATTCGAGAGAGTCTGGATTTGCAGAGTCCATCACATGGATCTGCACGTGTGCCGGTGACTCATTCTCCTCCTGACCGAGCGTCCCAACCTCTTCACGAAGTTGTTGAAAACGCTCCTCGGACACCAACGGGTTCTCGCGATGCCGGTGTATAGACTTGATAGCCTTGATGCGAGATGGGGTCATTCTCGGTTTTTCAGGACTGCGATGTCCGAGGGTGAGTGGTCGTTGGATGACTGATGGCTTAGCTGATGAGGACGGCACGTGCGTACGCGTAGGTGACCGCGGGCGGCGCGGTGAGGGCGGCGCCACCTGGGCCATTGGTGTTAGTTCACCAAGCGTAAGTGGTGGTCCGCGGGGCTGCCTGAGGGGTATTTGCGCAAAGCTTGCGTCGTCGTCGACGGCATTGCACAGCACCTCGAATCCGTTGGTGTTGTCAACGAGGAGCAAGTCCGCGGAGGCGTTGTTGGACGGGATTTGGAAGGAGATACTCGCGTCCGAGAGATCTGGTAAGTGGTCGAGCGTGATGTCGGTTATCAAGTCTTGATCCATTTCAAGCCCTGGTCGTGGTCCACTTTGTGAACTCTTGATCGAAGCGCGTATGGTTCGAGTTGGACCGTGGGAATAAAATCGACGCGTCCATTCACGTGATCACTTTGCCAGCGAAAAGACACTGTAATTAGACACTGTAATTATACCAAATGTGCCTTGCTGACTCCAGCTGCCGATGCTCTCGTGAATCTCGGTCGCAAGTTGCCCACTCTAGGCGTCAATATTACAAGCAAACGGTTAGTGCCGTATCGCCGAGTTGCAATTCACCATGTCACCATGTAGGCTTATGTGATCCTTAGTAGATAACCTATCTAAACTGCGCCCAACTGCCGTCTTCACAAACTCTCTTCTGGTGCTCGCATGCCTCCCTGTGCCGGCTCTCACACACGGAGGTAATGATAACCACACGCTCTTCAGAGGGGAGCAGGATCTTATCAAGTAAGCCTGATGTCTCGCTCCCAGTTCCCTACATGTCAATACTGAGTCGACGGCCTCATATCCGCAACTTAACTCTGTTTTTGCACAACAAGATCTATATGCCATGGGATCGTTGAGGTAATTATGGTGACACATTCTCGTTGACAGTCGATATCGCTTTGACAAGTTTCCCGCTCCAACTTATCTATTCATGTTCAACCCTCGGTCACGTCTTGAACCCCCTCGATGTTGAGGGGTCCCTTCCTATCGCGATTCATCGCGTTTTCAGACACAGCCCAGGATCTCCGCGAACGCCAATATTCGTGATTGGCGCTAACGCGGACCTCCTGTCCCTCATTTCCAGTATACTCCAAGTTGCCCGACTCCCCCTTGGTCATGTCCCACACTTACCAACATAATAATCTCTACCCGACTTCTCACTGACCTTTTCTCAAGCAAGTATCACATGCACCAGTAACTCCAAACTTAATACTAGTTCCTTCTACCCCCGATCATCCATCTTTCCCCGCTTTCCCCACTTCCCCACGCCTTCTGCACACATGTTTGCGTGTGCAAGCTGGCACCTGTTATAGAGATAAGTTTCGATGTTCACTCCGCAGACTGGACGGTACACGTTCAGACACCGTGTCAAATACCGTGTTTTTCCCTCCCTCGATCAATCCGCGTATTCCCCCACAACGCTTCCATCAAATGCCATAATTATGCGATATCGCCATTGCATGCTGCGTGACACAATACTACCTCAACGGGGGCCATGGGCCTTGTGGAAGTTCCGAACAACCCACACCCATCGATAAGCATGATGTGACGCAAGTGCATTCGAACACCGACCCTTCCATGCAATATGAATTACTTGCAACTAGTCGTCTATCTTTCTCGCCCACATTCAGGTTCCCGGGACAGCATTGAACGCCGCACGTCCAAAACGTGTTCGGATGCAACCCTCAAATCTCGACGCGATAACAGGATAGGACTACGATCTTTGACTACCAGTTCCCCCCTTTCTTCCGGCTTCTTTCTCTCTCATCCCATTTTTCGGATTTTCCCGCCCTGGGTTGCACCTATTGCTGGTGCCTTTTCAGCATTAACTACCTCTCCTCCCGAATGCTTGCGCTCTTCTCATTCTCCTTCCCCATTTACTCGTATTTGTGTGTTACCCAGGCACCGAGATCTGTCGACTATTTTCCCAGGTGTACAAACGCGTGTGTACGTGACCGCCTGGATACTCCAGGCGAGAATGGCTGGATCACGTCAGCGCTGCCCTTTGCCGGTCGACGGCACTCGATCGCTCCACTTGCATCATCACTCCACTTGCTCATGTCCATTCCTGGGCCCGCATTGGTCTCCAGCGCATGCAACATCAAGCACATCTTGGCAACCCGTTCATCGTGACATGAGCGGTCCATTCGGAGGGTTCTTATGACGTCGTGCGCACACAACGTGCTTCTACATCAATATTCTCTCCGGATCGTTCGTACATGTGTATGTGTTTATCTGTTCTTTTTTTCTATTCGGTGCGACGGCTTTTTAGTGCTGCGGAGGCTTTCGGCCGAGGCGCACAAATGCCCTCGGACTCGATTCCCGCCCGCCGATCGTGTCATCAAGGCCTTACTTCTGGACCTTGGTATTCGCACCCCATCGTGCGCGCTCACGTATCATGTATTGAATTTCATCCGGGATGACCACGTCATTGAAAATGAAAATCCTATGGCATCGTTGTGTACGTCGTCTGCTCTTTAAGTTCAGTAATGGATAGTAGATAATCACGCCCTAGGACATTATCGGATGGGGCCAATTCGGGTGCGATATGCGCTGCGGAACCTTGGGCTTGAGAAGCGGTCTATCTGTATCGGATCCTGGAGCGGGTCCCGAGATAGAGAAGGACGAGGCGAAAGATATTTCAAACGCCGCAGATTTCACGTCCAAAAATCGCCCCTTCTCTCCAGCTTGACTTGGACGTTCGCTTCCCGAGGCCTCGAGAACGGCGTGCCGATGTAAACGCAGTGCGCATCTATCTCGCCAGGGGTGAGTACGTTGACCATGCGGCCACGACGTGTCAATGTGCTATCATACGTAGGACAGCCCTTGTGGTCGGTACGCTTTGACCGGTTTGGCCGCGGCGTCGTGGACCATTAAAGTTTGGGGGTATGGAAAACTATGTATACGTGAGAGCATGATGGCATGGAACGGAGTATGATGGCGACGCGGCCTCGAATCTGATCGATGGCTGGATTCAGATTCGCTATGGGATATGGGCTTCTTGCGTTAACCTTGTTCTCAGAAGCCCCGTTCCGTGGGTCACCGGATGCGTTCCATCTGATGTGGGTAAAAAAAACGAGCCCGCCCCTGTCCCTTCCACTTACTCGGCGGTCCTGAGTCATCTTCTCATATACATGTTCGCTTCAGAAAATCAAATCCAAAAAGTTTCTCAAGAAAACACGAGTGATTCAGGGAAGTGTGTGGAGACGCTGTCAGGGCTGGCGAGAGCAAGAGCAGATCGCACAAACTTGGTTGACCCATCAGAAGTACACCGGCACAATGATGAAACGAAAACACCGTCCCAAACCATCCTCCACTTCTGACCCTCTCCTGCCATATCTTCGCATTATTGATCACGAACGTGTGTGGGGTGAGATGTGGGGAAGGGTCACCCGTCCAGGTCACATGCGTTCCAAGGGATGCCTGTCTGCTGCACTGACAAATATCTTAATGTTCCTTAGTGCCTGTCGCTCCTGCTCTGTCAAAGTGACTGATGGGGTTGGTCCTGACAGGCCATGTGATGCCAACGACGTCTGTGGGAGGGCCTGAGAGGAAGAGTGTGATTCATTTGCAAATTCGGCGAGCGTCACACTCAGTTTGGACGCGAGGATAGGAAGATATCCGCGTTCGGTATTGGTGTGGCCACCTACAGGGTCATCGGCAATTCGCGCGGGTGCATCGTCAATGAGTCATACCCGGTACCGCGAGTGACAGTCAGCAAGTTCCTCAACACCATGAATAAGGACAAAGTTAAAGGGGAGGGTGCAACTTTGAAAGTCCGGGAAAGGAGGATACTTACAAAGCACAACGTATTTCCCGTCTGCGACTGCTGCCAAGACTTCATGCTACACCACAGATAAGATCAGCAAGGTCATCTTCGCATGATAGCATCGCCCACATGACGTGGCAAAGCGGGGGCAGCGACCAAGGCCCAAAGCATACACAAGCAGAAAGGGCGGTAGAGGAATACGAAATGACTTACATGGGTCATTTCACCTGTGAAATAGACGTCTGCATCCACGCCATCCAGTACAGAACCCCCAGATCCCGCGCAGATCGCAATCGTTCGAACCTCGCGTGGTATCACCGGTCGTCCGACGTCAACTTGATATCCGCGAATACGGAAAGGGACATGCAGCCCATGGACAGCGGGAGGGAACGGGAGAGAAGATGTGCGGCGAGATCGCCATCCGGGATCAAAGGATGGAACACAAGTCAAGGTACGAATCAAACACCACGTCATCGGAAAACGGTTAGAGGATCACGTTTGCCTACTCACCGTGCGGGACACCGAGGTGCTTCTTGATCCTCCCGACAAGCTCCTCGATCGGTATCGGATCTTGGAGGGTGAGCAGTCTGCCAAGTCCGCCATCGTCGCCCTTGGGTTCGAGAAGCGAGACGTTCACAGAACTCAGTGTAGTGGCATGAATGGGATTCCCAACACAGCGCGCCAGCCAGTCATTGATGCCGTCATACACGTTGTCGAGGGCCGTGTGGGGCGAGTAAACTGACACGCCTGCTGCAGCGAGCTTTAGAAGGGAAGCTTGAAGTGAGTTCGAGAGCGTAAACGATGATAACGGTCTGAAGATCGTGGGGTGGTATGACACGACAAGTGCTACAGAGGGATCTAATGCTTCTTGCAGCACAGCGGAGGTCAGACTGGACGAACAAGACAATCATGACGACATTCTCGGACGTGATAAACATGGAGGGTGAGCTCACTCAATCGTTAATAGAACCTGGTTGGCATTTGGCCGCAGAACAGGGGACTCTTGAGTGTGCGTCAGAAAGGCCGCGAAGGAGTATATCATCTGATGCGGGCCGTACCTAGCAAGAGGCCTACCTGTTGCAGCCGGTCGGAGGCTCGGAGTCATGCACTAATTTAAGGATATCAAAAGACATACATTATCCCACTTTTCTGCAAGCCTAAGTGGCGCGATTCGCTCCATGGCTTTGAGAGCATGCTTTGCCACTAGATGCGAGTGTGCCATCACTAGTCGATGGAAGTCTCAGTGCCTTTGAAATTGAACTTGACCATTGTAAAGTCACGTGATAGACGAGAAGTCACACGTAGCACAGTGACTCGGACTTGTAGCCTCCATCAAGGACGAGGACACATTGAAAATATGGTCAGTGCTTAATCTTCCCCTTGATATCTTCTTTACGACGAGTACGCAGGTCGTTTTGGCAGCCTCGATATGCACCAAAGGCGGCAAAGGTACGACTCGAATCATTGTTTGTGAGGATTCTGAGCATTTGCGTACAGCCGTTCTCTCGCGTCAATTCCACCCGATGACGCGAACCAGAATCGAATCCCTCCTCGCATCCTTCCCAAAACTCATCCCCGCCAACAGCCAACATACCTCCGTAGAAACCGCCGAAGTCCGCTATGTCTACCAACCGCTCGAAGATCTCTACATTCTTCTTATAACCAACAAAGCGTCGAACATCCTCCAGGACATCGATACATTACATCTATTTTCCCGGGTGGTGTCGGATTTGTGCAAAAGCGTCGAGGAGCGCGAGATTCAGAAACAGTCGTTTGAGCTGTTGGGTGCCTTCGACGAGATCATCAGCTTGGGTTATCGGGAACACGTCAATTTGATGCAAGTCCGCAACGTGCTCGAGATGGAATCGCACGAAGAGAAAATACAAGAGATCATTGCACGGGTAAGCCCACTCTCCGCGATAAGGAGAAGGGAACTCTTGACATGTCATGCTTGAATCACAGAATAAAGAAGCTGAGGCCAAAGAGGAACTTAAACGCCGTGCTCGTCAACTTGAGATGCAGCGTCGAGAACAGCAGAAGCGTGCCGCGACCCTAGGAGGTGGCATTGGAAGTGGTTCTTACCTTGGTGGTGGTGCATCGGGCTATGCACCTGTTCCAAGATACGAGGCTCCGGATGCGCCTACTGCACGCACGGCTTCGCCAGCGCCCGCCACAGCGTCTCGCGCTCCCAACTTCAAGACGGGTGGTATGAAACTTGGCAGCAAGAAAACGAGACAGGCTGAATTATTGGATGCGCTCGGGGGGGAGGTACTCGCTGTAGAAGATATGTCCGCCCCCCCTACCCCAATTCCAATTGAACCACCGACTCAGAGTCTCAAAGATGCACGGGGCAGCCTTCCAACTATAAACCCGGAAAGGTAAGTCACCCCATACCTACCTCTCTGGCTTTATCTGACGGTCCTGGTGGGTTTGCTCAGTGTGCACGTTATCATCAAGGAAACTGTCTCTGTCTCGCTATTGCGCGAAGGTGGTGTCAAATCAATGCAGCTCACAGGCGATATGAATTTGCAAATCGCCGACTCATCCAACGCACACATTAAAATCGCCCTTGCGCCGTTTTCGACCAGCCTTGCATCTGACCTTCAGCTCAAACAGCATCCTAACGTTGCCAAGTTTGTCTCGAACCAGGAGAAAGTTATCACACTCAAGGATCCCTCCAAGCCATTCCAAGTCGGCCAGGCACTTACTGTGCTCAAGTGGCGCTATGCTGGCCAAGACGAAAGTTATGTCCCTTTATCGCGTAAGTATATTTACCCTTTCTCTCTCGGAGAAGCTATACCAATGTCGTGGCCTACCCCTCCTTGCCTTTACCCTATAGTCACTTGCTGGCCGTCCCCTTCGAACGATGGCACGTGCGTCGTCAACATTGAATACGAGCTCGCACACGATCACATCACGCTCTACGACGTCACCATCTCCATACCCCTGCCTACAGGCTCCTACCCCACCGTATCCGATACTTCTTCCAATTGGTCGCTCAACCCTTCCACACACGCTCTCGACTGGTCCATCCCCCAGATCTCGGCCGAGGATCGTTCGGGCACGCTTGAATTTAGTGTAGGTGGGGATGACGCTGGGGCCTTCTTCCCTGTCAAGGTCGCATTTGTAGCCCAGGGAAGTTTGGCTGGGATCGGGGTGGCAAGCGTGATGAGGGTGAGCGGAGGAGAGGAAGTGGTATTTTCATCGGATGCGGTGGTGAGTGCGGATGAGTACGTCGTGCTGTAGTTCACATCTAGGGCTCTGCCTCCGCCCGTGTGACCGACGTTGGCAGTTCCAATGCATTCCTGCGCGTGTTCTCTTGATGGTGATATATATGTCAGCAGTGGCATCCTTAGTACCACGGGTCGTACAAGAATGCAGAAAGGGAAGGAAAGATTCAAGTTTGATTATAAAGCGATCAAATGAATACAGCACTACGGTGCCAGTGCCCTTTTCCTCAGCCTTCAAAGCTCCACCCCACGCTTCACCGCGAAGTCGCGAACCGAAAGCAATTGACCGAAGGCTCGTACTCTGCATCCCTTTTCCAAGTAGCGTGCAAATAAGGTGAATTCTAATGGACAGAATACCTGGTCGTAAGCTGAGGGTCCAGGAGTATGGTGGGATCTACAAGAAAACAATGCATGCAAAACGAACATGGTACCTAACGATCCTTGTTTGCCTACGTCTTCTTTTTCTTATGCGACTTTTTGGGGGCTGGTACGGGACTTGGTGACCTCGACTCCTTCATCTCGTCTTCCTTCTGCACGTCCTCTAAGCCGCGTTTCTACAAACCACACCAATCTCGTCAGCCGCGTGCAAGAATTGGAAAACTAAAACACATACCTTTCCCCTCCCCTTGCTAGACTTCCCCTCCTGCTGTGCAAGTGACTCGGCCTCCTTTTCGATCATCCCCAACAATGTATTACACCTCCGCTGCAACTCTTGTGTCGAGCGACTCTTGAAAAACCAATCGAAGCGAAAGACCGGGAACTCGGAGATATCACGCTTCATTCGCTCATATACGTCCTCAGCTCGCATCCCGTAATGATTCAACCGACACAGCAAGTACCGGTCCTCCTCTTCGGAATAGACCTTCCCCTTGGTCGTAGGGTAGTTGAGCTCGAGTTCTTGCATTGGGTGCTTGACAGAGCCGATTTTTTTGGCGAGGAGATACTCGAGATTGGACCGTTTGTTGCGTTTGGCTTCGCCTTCGGCGATACGGGCGGCGATACGAGGATGTTCAGCGAGTTCCTTCCAGTGTTTCTTGAAGTAAGTGTAGTACCGTTTAACGGCCTTAGCATCCTTGTCCTGGATCTCAGAAGCAAGCAAATCATAGTCGTCCGTCCTACATACAGCAATTAGAAGTCAGCGTTAGACAGATTGAATGAGATATAGGACAGTCAAACCATCCGTAGTTCTCCAGCGCACGCACGAACTGCTGGAAATCTCTCCGACTCCAGTCGTGGAACCCAGCTTCCGTATACTGCTCCTTCAATGCTTGCTCTTCTTCAGTGAGTGGCTCAGCTGTGATGCAGGCAGCGTGCGTGTCAGTGTGATCAGTGGATCACATAAAGTTATGATACGTGCCTGTATCGATAAACTCTTGAGCCGCAACCCGTTCCGCTTCGAGTTTCTCTGGAGTGTCTTCAAGTCCTGGAGGTTCTCGAACAGTCGCTGCGATTCCATTCAAGCGCTGGCGTGACGTTTGGTCAACTTCGGTAGCTTACGGTAGGTCGTTGCCAAACCTTGAATACAGCCATTTCTCTCTCCTGAAGTTGAGTCAGGGCTGGATCAAAGAACTGGAAGTCTTGACTGGAAGCAAATCGTGACCTGATCAGCGCTGGTAGCCAACGACAACTCCACGGCCAACCCACATCTGTATTTGTTTTGGAGCACGCGGTAGCTTGGGAGCCTTCTCTGTCTTAGACGGTCCAGCACGCAATGTATCCTTGAAATAACTATCAACGGAATAGTTCAACTTTCTCTCCCGCTTCGACAACGAAAGCATGTTCAAGTTGAGCGTCTTGCGTCCGCCAGTACGGAAGTCTTCCCCCTCCCAATGTTGCAAGGAGCTATCGGATTTGAAATTGCTAAGATCCTCGAGGTTTAGACCCTCGTATTTACTGTTGAGTTCCGCAGTACGCTCTTCACCGCGCTCAATGATTGCTTCGATGTCACCATTGATGAGCATCCTAACCAGGGAACATTAATGACACTGTCGAGACATGCATGATGAGAACTCACTCGTCAGAAGCGTTGATGATTTTCTCCGCGCCGTGCGTGATCATGTCAAGGAGCTCTTCTTTGCTCGCAGCTAAATTCCAAGTGAAATGAGTATCATCCGCATTCACTGGAGGGGTGCTTGCCTTTGGACTGTTGCTGTCTACCCTGCTGAATAACTAGTTGATCGAGACGAAGCTTTTGCGCAGCTCGCTCAAGCATACGTTCTTCGACGCTGCCTTCTGTAATGAAGCGAAATACATATACTTGCTTCGTCTGGCCAATTCGGTGAGCGCGGTCCATAGCCTGCAAGTCGGCTTGCGGATTCCTGGGCCGTCGGTAAGCATGACCTCTAATCACAAATCGCCGACTAGAGATCTCACCAATCGCTGTCATAGAGGACGACTATGTCCGCAGTTGTCAAGTTTATACCAAGACCCCCTGCGCGGGTAGTAAGCAGAAATATGAATTTTTCACTCCCCGTTTTGTTATATTCGTCGATTGCAACGATCCGATCATCGTGTGCGGTGCTACCGTCGATGCGGCAGTACTCTTGGGGGTGAGGGGGGCACATCAATATTGATGATGTTTACACAAGGCATTTAAGAACGTACTGAATGCACGGAAGAGGCAGTAGTCTTCTAGAATATCCAGAACACGGCTCATTTGACTGAAGATCAATACCCTCGATCCCTTGACTTTCAAGGACTTGAGCAGTTTATCCAGTATGATCATCTTTCCCGAGTTCTCTATGAGGTGCTCATCCGTAGTGTACGGCGGACCTGGCTCCTGGTAACGCAAGAAACGAATTGAAGGATGATCATGAAGACAGAACAAGAGAGAACTCACAGCGCCATCAAACAGATACGGGTGACATGTTACTTTCCGGAGCTGAATCGATGTTGGATATGGTAACTGAGACCAGCCATGACACGTACCTGCATAACCATGTTCATCAAGCGAGTTTTACCCTCCTTCTTTCCGGTCAATCCTTTTACCAGAAGGTAAATTTATGTTTTCAAGGGCGACTGAAGACAAACCATTAACCGCATCTACGTCCTTCTCCAAGACGGAGCGATACCACTTTCGTTGCATCTCAGTGAGTCCGACATATATGTTGATCTCCTTCTCTGCATCCACAGTCAATCAGCAAAAGGTGCATAGCAAGACAGTGGTGGCTTACTCGGAAGAAGATTCTTCTCCACGTCAGACTTCACACGACGCAGCAGGAAGGGCCGTAATATTTTGTGTAATGCCTCGACGACTTTTTTGCTCTTCTCCTCTTCTCCATCCGCGCCTGTATCGTCCTTATGAAGAAAAGCGTCGAGATCGGCATAGTCCGAAAATATCTCGGGACAAATAAAATTAAGAAGCGCAAACAACTCTTTCAAGTTGTTCTGGAGCGGGGTACCCGTAATCAGCAAACGACCGCGAGACATGAACGCGCGGACAATCTGAGCGAGGATGGAATCGACGTTCTTGATACGGTGAGCCTCGTCGATCGCGATGTATTCGAATGAAAATTTCTTCAGCGCCGACTTTTCTATGAGACAAATCTCATAAGAGGTGACACAGACATCAAAATCTTGAGGGATAAGCCGATTGGCGATCAGCTCAGCGCGTTCTTCTTTGCTACCAGTCAGAACCACGACATTGACGTCCGGTGTCCATCGTTCAAACTCTCGAGCCCAGTTCTGAAGTGTTGACTTAGGTACGACAATGAGGTGAGGGCCGTGAACAGCACGGTAGTGCCTGAGATAGGCCAGGAACGAGATGGTTTGAAGCGTTTTGCCAAGACCCTAGAGGGGTAAATGAGTAATTGCAGAATATGCGCTGCTCGAACACAGACCATTTCATCAGCGAGGATACCGTTAAGGCCATTGTGATGTAACGACACCATCCAATTCAGCCCTTGGAGCTGGTACGCTCTCATGGTGCCATTGATAACTATCGAAGAAGTAAGCGTGCTTCAAAATAAATCAAATTTAACTGACAGCTTGGTGATTCCTCAAAGACATAGGGTTGATCGTCTCCTTCAGCGGCGAGTTCTCCATCTTTCAACATCTCCTCATCCTCTTCTTTCTCGGACTTCCTGTGTCGGGCGCTTTGGTCTCTAGATGAAGATGAGCACGAGAGCCGTTTTAATGAGTGAGCATACCGACATGGGTTTCTTGCGCCCTCTCCCTCGCTGCTTTGGTTGTGCATCAAAAAGAGCAGCGTACTGAGGATCACGAGCTTTCTGCAAAACATGAAGATGAGTGAACGTCAGAGAGATAAGAACAAAGCAAACCTTGATGTCAACGAAATACTTGAAAAGATCAGTCTGGCCCAAGAGGTAGGAGTAACGCTTTACAGCGTCGGAAATCTGGCCATCATAAGAACGAAACACATGATATTGCGATGAGGAAGGCACCTTTGCCTTGTCCATCTCCTGTCTCTTTGCATGAAGCTGGCTCTCATCCGCCAATCGTTTTTGCTTCTTCTGCTGCCTTTCTGCAGACCGCTGCATTTTCGCTAATTTCGATGGTGATGGACCACTCGGTACAGCTTCCTGGAGAGGCAGGATGTTAACCCTAAGATGGGGATGTGTGGACAAACGCGGCTGCGGACCTGGTCATCTTGGTCGCTCTGAAGTTCATCTTCTTCCATGCTTGCGCCCCCGTCAATATACTCGCTTTCTCCATCGTCCGCACCCTCGCTTTGCTATCACGTCCGACGTCCCATCCATGGTAAGTCTTTGGCCATCATGGAGGGGTAAATCAACTGCTTACCTGTCTTGAGACGATGATACTCGGAATCACGTCGCTCAACACGTCTTCGTCCATCGATGCTGACATGTCCTGGATGATAGTGATGTCAGGGAGGCGAAGGTGAGCGAATCAACAAACACACGGTGAAACTCGAGTGTGGTCAAAGAAAGAAGTGGGCTGTGACGTGACAATTGTAAGCGTGACGGGCATTGCTTCCGCTCAGCCTGCCAGTGACTCGGAGTGCACTGCGGGCCCGATAAGCATCATAACCCGGTCCTTGTGACCTGCCATAATGCATCAAGGCTGCCCGTATCATATTATGTATGACCTTCTCAGCTCAATCTGCCGGTCTCGTACCCCGTCTCATTACTATCCGTGCATAGGTGGCAGTCAATCCTTGTGCGCGTTAGCGAACACGCAGACGCGTCTCGAGTCCGAGCCGTTGACGAAGGGTGAAGGAGCTGAGCTGTCAACAGTGCCGAGGCCCTCGGAGATTCCATGCAAGCCACCAGTGCACGCTACATGCAAGCGGTCTCAAGCGAGTCTTGCAACAAGGCACGAGACAACCTAAACTTCACTAGTACCGGGGTCATTTACCGGGGTATCAGTTGATCGATAACCATTTGTCACTCTTGTGATACCCCGGATGTTTTTGAATAGCTCGCATTGATCCAGCCATATGCAGAGCAGCCAAGTTTGTAACCGTTGTCAATAGGCACTACTGATCCACGCTAACAATCTGGAGAATGCTGTCCAGTGCCTGTCAAATCGGATCATGGAGCGTCAGTTGCGCATTGATGGCATTTTGGCTGATCACTGGTCAGAAATAAACATTCCGAGAATGCCAATACTCACAATAAGATGTTGGCATTCCCTCTCTTGTTCGACACCTTATCTTCTCTCTTTTCCTTCGTTCGCACCTGGCGACTCTTTCCTTTCCGCTATCACAGGCGCTGATATGACGTCTCTTGTCGATACAACATTCGGTGCTCTGCTACTTGGCGGATTCTGTGCTGCGGCGTGAGTGCCAATTCTCGACATGCTAAGTCAGAGCCATGACCGTCGTGTTTCAATGTTAGCTTGTCGGGGGTTGTCATCGTGCAAACCCTTCTGTACATCAAGCTCTTCCCCCGAGACTCCGCGAGGATCAAAGTCATAGTAAGCCTCCAGATCGTCGCGTGTAATGTGCCGGCCTCATATCATGATTAGGTGGGAGCGGTGTGGTAGGTCCCTGTCGTAGCGCACTCGTCTTATCGATCAACGCTCAAGCCCTTTCAGGTTGCTGGATACCGCGCACAGCTTCTTGGTCTATACCTCAGTTTGGATCTACCTAATCACGAATTTCGGTGACGAAACGAAGATAGATGTAATCCAGATGTACGCGTACCGCTTTCGAACACATATCCATCACTCACAGGGAGAAAATATCATTTAGACCTCTAGCAGTACGTTTACCTTCGCATTTCTATTTTCATTGAGCACTATCTCCCCATCGCAGTTGACGGTCATAGTTACTGTGCGTATGGTCCTATATATCTGAAGCTTAACTTAAATGAGCGTGATAGGCAATTCTAACGTTCATCGTACATTGGTATCGTCGTTTTCAAGAACCTGTCTTTGTTAGCTGGTTGATCCTGTTACGCAGTTTCTTCTCCCATCGCATTCACAAACGTAAGAAGTTCACCGCAGATAAACTAAACAAAAAATCCTCACGATTCTGCAGTCAGTCGACAATGGCGATTTACCTTGTTAATTGTCAGTACACATTTCACCTCAAATCGGTATCTAAGACTCAGCTGACCGAAATAATCGAAGCTTGTGCTAGCATTCTTCCGCCTTTGTAAGGATCTGTGATTCATAATCGTTAATACACTGTTAATCCAAATAAAACAGGTTGTGCGACAGGTATGTCGTGAAGGAATATGCTCAATGCTTATTTGACTCGTTCAACTCCAACTTCCAGTGACGACAGTCGAAATGTAGGGCACACCATCGCTCAGTCGGTCATTATCTGGCTAAATCCAATATAGGATCCACATGAAAACCTTTACAGCATTCAAGGAAAACTTCAGAGTGAGCTGAGCTGTTGTGTATTCGATATATCGAATCTTCCTAAGTCTCGTCGCGTTATTCTCGCCTCAGTGGGTTTTCACCCTCGGCCTAGCGATGTCATGTCTCGTAGACATTCTCGTCACGGGATTCTTGACTTATTCATTGCAAACCCTTCAGAACGACAAGCGGGCTTCGACAAGGTATATATCTACTCAACTTGACTACTCTTTCTAACGTGCCTCAGCCTCGACCGCGTCATTAACACGGTGGTCCTGTATACCTTCGAGACCAATCTGCTGACAAGGTATGTCATTCAATGCGGCCCTTCCCCTTGCTTACCTATTCTTTCAAGTGCCGCGACAATAGTGTCCATGATTTGTGTGAGTAGGAAATTGTGCGATCTTCTAGTCATTCTGACGGTCGTCAACTTAAAGTGGCTCGCAATGCCTAACAATCTAATATTTATGGGACTCCATTTCATCATCAGCAAGTGTACGTCAACAGATTCCTCATTTTGTCCTTCGTGATCCCTTTACTGATTACGTGTTGCAGTGTATGCGAACTCGTTGCTTGCCACGTGAGTTCTTCGTCATATGATTACCTGCCACTTATGCGGCCACCAGGTTGAATACACGTAAGCAACTTCAACACCAACGACAGCGGGGAGCCTCTGCGGACCTTCCCATCGGACCTCGATTCCCTAGTGGACCAAGGAGAACGCCGGGCAAGTTGCCGGTGAATCAACACAGCGTGTTCCCGTGCGGCTGAATCTGACTGTTTGTTTAGGCACGCAGTGAGCAATGTACACCTACTAAGGTATGCTATCTCGTCAGCCCCTTCTAGACACACTCATCCTCGAGCCTGAACCAGCTCGAGATCACCGTTGAGAAAACGGTCGAGTTTGGGTGCGACGCGCCCTCGCCTCCTGGGAGCCTCAAGCGTGTGTCGATCATCGACCCTCACATCAAATGTTGATATGTTTGCATCTCCGCCATCTTTCACGCCATTTGTTTGAAGGATACGTCTCCCTGTTGTGTTGTATCTTACGTCGTTAACGATTTATATCACATGTATTACATTTGTCAGGTGTTCACATCATCTTTTGGTGATTGGCCAGTTTCCTTGTCTCCTCGTTTGTTCTTTGATCTGTGAACCATACTCCGCCTCTGGATTGTATACTTTTAATTCCAATATTGATTTATACCGATTGTGCGCGTACTACGAAGGATGACCCGCATTGGGTTGCGACGGCAGATTGACATATGGTATTGGACTGTATGATACCACATTTACCAAGTGTTTGCATTGTGTTGTCTATCCTAATTTCGACTCGGACGTAGTTGCAGATGATATTTTGGTTACTTACTAGTAGTTCTTGACCCCACACGATCACTCTCCAACGTGGAGCGGATCATCGACTTGGTGTTTGTATACCCTGGAGACCAATATTGGGCAGAAAGATACTAGTATGTGCCACGCGCAATCACGAGGAAGTTCTCGGCGAGTCAATTCGATCTGTGCACCGTGCGATTGAATAAGTTGATCCTTTATTCAATTGTACATTCAAGTTGGAATCTCTACCAATATATGTTACTGGAAATTCGGAATTCAGATCCCACTTCATTCAAGTGAACTGAACTTCATCGGGAGGTAGTGTCGGCAGTCCACGCCTAGCTGATATGAGTGACGCACAAAACATCCGGACTCTAGCTAGTAGCTGGTGCGCATCGCACGCTGTGTGATCCTCGAACTATGTATGTTGCAGATCGTGATTGATTATCCTCAGCGACCCTCCTACATTCTCATACCGTAGTGCCGATATATTCACCAACATGAATGGAGTTATATATGGCCCCTTTGCCTTTGACCTCCGAGTCTTGCCGAATTGATGATGCAGAGACCGAGTTTCCCCGGCGCCGAAGAATGTCGGTCAGCTGCCAGACAATCGGGTGCCTATCTCCTCATTAAGGTTTTGTGTCGTGATCCGTAGTCGAACATCCACGCCAAGCCCGCAATCTTAGGAGAGCTGCGTTCGACAAGAGCTGTGACAAGCTGTACACGTTCCAACATCACTGAAAGTCACGGACCATGCTAACCCCATGTGACCCCATGTGACTAAGGATCATTGGTGCAGAAA
>QFES01003322.1:1862-15065 GCA_003316375.1 Tylopilus plumbeoviolaceoides
TGGAGGTGGACCTGGGGGAGGTGGAGGTGGAGGCGGCTCCGAGGTTGGCTGAGGCGGTAGCGTTCGCGAGTCAGCGAGCGACGTCCTGACGTTCAGCGCGAACGCAATCTTGACGGGCTCATGGGGTCGCATGCCATCCTCGACCGTCGCTGGGGGCGTTTTCTTTGGCGCTGATATCAATAACGAGTCTTGAGAGCTCGCCGTCGAGAGCCCGTGCTGTATAGGGCACGAAATTGAACATAGACTGAAAGCTAGACAAAGAAAAAGAGACGTACCTCGGACGTGGACCATCCCGACTCGGCTTGCTTGCCCTTTTGCGACGATCTCGGCGCTAGCGGTGCATGGAGGACACTGGGCGAGGTAGGAGGATAACCATTGACGACAGGTTTTGCTCGGGGCTGACTGGGAACGCCATTGAGGAGGCTACGAGGTCCTGTTGGGGGGGGTGCACCAATTTTGCTCGAGGAACCGCCTGGGGACATGGACGTGGAAGGCGCGGATGTGGAGGTCTGAGACGACGCGGCGGTGGGTGTTGGGAACGAACTCAACAGCGCCCTTGGACCGCGCGGGGGCGCTTTTCCAGACATGAGATAGTAGAGAAGGGGTCGTCGTCGCTGTTGACGACGACGACAACGACGAGTAATTAGGTTGAGAGTCTGAGCGTGGACACAAACAGGGACTCGGAGGAGGTCGACAAACAAACTCGCTCAGTAATGGACTTGATCTATTACCCAAACGACGATACAAGCAACGGACAAAAATTGAAAACGGTCCACCAGAAATCAGTGTGAGATATTCCCAACATAACACAAAGTAACAACGAAAGAAAAAATGTGAGCGCACTTGTCATCTAGATAGTCCAAACGGCCGGGCCGTGCTCGGTGTCGTGGGTCGAGCCGTGCTTGGCTCATCCAACTCACCCTCCTGCCCAGATCCATATGCTTGCACCACTTGTGCTTGCCATTCCAATTCAGCTGCCGTCTCGTACGACAGGTCACTGCTCGCACGCGACTCGGCACGTTCGTCCCCTCGATGCAGTGACGACACCCCCAAAGGCGATGTGGAACGTGGCAACGCTATGTCTGCACCCAAGTCGTCCGATCGTGCCACAGTCGTCTCAACGACGCTGGCTCCACCGCCTGACACTCCGTGTTGCGCTTGCTCGTCGCGTACACTGTCAAAGTCAGGTGGTGGTCCCATCGCAGCCAACCTCTCCCTTGACTGCGAGGACGCCGCGACGGCATCAGGGCCATACGGGATACCAAACTTCTCCAACGCCTCCCTGCTCGTAATCAGCTTGATCTGCTCAGCGGTCATCAATCCCCCCTTCGGTGCATGGAACTCGGCCCGTGTGGCCGTGTGCGTCAGCGGTGCAGAGATGCTCTCGAGCGAAATCGTCGACGACCCCGCATTCGGTCCTGGCGAATGCGAACGAAAACCGCGGAGGAGATGCGAGCTGGAGCGGGAATGTGAATGTGAACGTGAGCGGGCGAGGTTGTTGTTCCTCGACGGGGTCCGCGAGTGATGGCTGTCGTGGGACTCGCGTGTCGAAAGCCGCGACAATGTAGACCCACTCCGTACATGTTGCGCAGGAGATTCAGAATGTATCGAGGAAGTAGAGTGATTGTCGTGCGACGATGCACCATTCGAGTGAAAGTGCGAACTGAATGGATTCTGCGTGAGGAAACTGAATCGCGGACGTCCACGACCAGGGACCAGGGTGGTTGGAACGTTTGTGTTGGCAGTGACGCTGTTTGGTTCAGGGTCGTTCAAAGAGATGAACATCCTTCCCTCCTCTGCAGCGACAGCCTCCGAATATGGGGGTGCCTCCCCTCTGGGATCGGCACTGTCGTCTCTCCGGCGTGCATCGGGTAGCCCTGCTTCGCTCCCAACCGAATCCAGACTGTGTGCGTCTCCACTACGATGATCATCACGAGATATCGCTCGTGGATCTAGTTCAGGGGGCTTCGGCACCGCCCCTGACATCCTGCGAATCAGATTCGTCGTCGACGCATCAGCCATCGTATCCACCGATTCAATCCGATCGAGTGCGATATCAAACATAGTACCGCGCATCTCGGGATGCTCGTCGTCATCTTCAGTGAGCGTGGGCATCGCAGGAGGCGGGTCGTCCTCTGCCTCCGAGGGACCCCTGTCGGATGATAAGCATCAAGCCCACAACGCGAAGCGAGGTGCACACCGAAAGAGTACCAACTCTTGGTCGCCGGGTTCCTTCATATATGCTGGCAACGACTTGGTCGATACCTGACTTGGTGTTCTCTGAGGACGCCGACGCGGCCGTGTAGTGTTCCCACCGGAGGCCGCTCGGTTCGTGTTCCCGGCCGTCGCACCACCTGCATCCGCGGCCGTACACCGACGAATGCACATGATGAACGAGAAGAGGGCAAATACCACGGTGACGAGAAGAATAGGAAGCTAGAGTAAAAGAGGCCCGCACCGGGTGAATGTGAGTATCGCGTCGACAGATACGCCACTCTGACGAGAAACAGAGTGGCAATCAACGCAGAAACGCACCCATACACTCATATTTATGCTGCCATTGTTCGACGAATCGTCGTTGCCGCTGTTGCCACCTGGCGGACCTTGTCGTTTGACTATGCCATCGATGCTCGGTGCGAGCGTCCAAGGGGCGGCAGAGACGGGTGTATGCAACGCAGCTAGTGCGAGGAGAAAGACAGGGAAGAGGGCCTGCCCTCGCGAACGCCACGAGGTATGAAGAACGTGCGCAGCGTTCGAAACGGATGTGCTACTACCAGAGCAAGGTGGTCGGATGGCAGAGGCTGAAGAAACGGCCAGCACTGAATGGGCGCAGCTTACGTGCATGTCTGCGGTCGTCAGGCTTTGAGCGGGGATGGAATAGACTCCCAAACCTCAAGGAGCATACGGCAAAGCCTGGGAGAAAAATGTTGAATGTTGAAAAGGGTTGGGGTCCACACTGCCGGCGCTGTCGAGCAGTGCCCTAGGCAAGGTCAAGGACGGTCCAGGAAAGAAAGAGAGTCGACATACCCCACTGCTAACGAGACCTGTGATAGCGAGGGAACAAGGCTGTGAACTGGGCTGTACCCATTGGCAACGGGCGTTCGGTCACATCGGGCCAACAGTTTGTCATGGTATCTCACATCTGGGTCGGTGGACGTCCACCCCTGTACGTTTATCTACATATCTACAGATGCGACCTCATGGGACCGTACTTGCGCAGCAAGAAATCCGACAAATCACGCGCTGATGGTGCGTCAGGTCGCATGGCTAACGTGAGTGAACAAAACACCTACCAAGCTCGAGAGGAGCCTCCTGGACGATCTGCGTGCCAAATCCGTAAGCCAATGATAAAACGAAAGTTAGCACACGCACTAAATGGCCAGCGAAATGAAACACGACGTTGGTCGAATTGCTTGGTCGGCGCCACACCCTCTCTGATGTCATCTCATGTGTCGACAGCCTGTGTATGGCATCAGCGTCACTAGTACACGACCCCATGGGACAGCATTGCGATACACACGGTTTCTCGGGGACAACCCATCGCAGTGTGATCTCGTTGTCCAACTTTTCCAATAACTCCCACGTCTCGAACGACGGTATTCGATTCGCAAACGACAGCCCTTCCTGTAACCCGGACATCTTTAGCTTGACACCCCCCTCGGCATCATCGATCAGCGCGTAGTCGACGTAGAGCTTGAGGACATCAGGATGCCAAGCTCCAAAAAAGGGCGATCGTTGGAAGATCCCAAGTGCTTCCTCTCTATCTACTGTTAGAAATTCAAATCGTGCGATCATTCGTCACACACCGTGATGACCACTGATCACGTCGAGCAAAAGCACCAAGAGCCAGCCGATCTATGGCCCCGGGTTGAAATGTGTGAGGTCTGTGAATGACCGGATCCACCAGTACGACCGAGGAGAACAGTCTCGGATAGTCGATGGCAGCTCTCGCTCTACAAGGTGATTAGACTGATACTGGAAGCGGCACGGCAATGCTTACGAAGTGCACCCTCCAAATGAGTGTCCAACAACTACCAAGTTGCGCGAGCGATATCCGCATTCTTCCCTCTCCCTTGTCACCGACGCCGGTAAGCGGGGTAATCGTGTTGGTACCGTCGCTCCCGCTTCCTCGGGGAGGTAATGCAGTAAAAAGTTGGCGATATCACGGGTATTATCGAGCCAGTCGACTGGGATACAGCGTCATCCGTATCACTGTAGTGGACAGAAAGGAAAGACGCACATATGCCACCCAGATTCTCCCCGTTCACGACGGCCGCGTCCCCATGCTGAACGGCCTCCCAAGCCCAAACCTCATCTATCATCTCGCCCGCAGGGGTATCCAGCAATTCTCGAAGCATCGTCTCCCATGTCTAGTCAGCTATAAGTCCTCGCGCAGTCCTGGGGCCACTAAAAAAACAGCCACTCGCCTCCTTGTGAAATCCGTTTGCATGTGCCAAAAAGAGCGTGAGGCGAGGCTTCCGGCTCGACGCGCGCACGTATCGGTTGACGCAGTTCCAGAGCAGTTTTTCGCTCGGTGGTCTATTCAGCGTATCCTCGTGGTACGCCCGTTGAGTCTCAGCGACTTGTCTTACGACTGCCTCCAGCTTGGCATGCCTGTCGGCAGGCAATTCGGCGGTTTTGTATTGGGGTATCTCTGGAAGGGGTATCTCGGGTGTAAGACGTGGATATGCAGCCGGGACTAGATGGGTGGTGAGTCGATATACGACGCCATGGGTGGTTGTGTGAAAGATGGACGGTCTGCGCGGAGTAGGTAATGGTGGCGTTTCAACCTTGTCGAGATGAGGGTGGGATTGGATGCAGGCATTGAGCTGGCGTGGATGTACCGACGACCATCCCGGTGGTGTTGGCGTGTATGGGATCGTGGACGTTCTCCGAGACATCTCTGAAACACAGGACCACCACCATCCTTGCATATAACCGAGGAGTCAAATTCACATGCCAGTGATTGTTCTTCGGTGCGCCCGAGTCGAGGCGCTAGTACACTCGGCTCGTCTTTGCATGGTTGGTTGACGCGATGGAACCACCATCTTCTCATTGACAGGTGATGCAGAACCCTGAATGCCGCTACCGTTGTGGTTCATCGCTGTATGTTCGTAACCCTCTGGCGGCGAAAAAGTTGGTGAGGGAATTCGCCACTGTTCGTGTATCACGGTATCATCGTGTCACTAGTATTTGTGAGTGAGCTCTGTCCTACTTCCTTTCAAGTTTCCGTCCACCTCCACGACTTATGTGACAGAGACGCATCTAGAATTCGCTCAATGCATGCTGACCGGCGCCACCGCTCGATTATCGATATTCCACAGTCCCACGAACTGTCAGTACTGTCAGTAGTGTCAGGTCGACTGCTGGAGACTGCCGGGGGAATGCCAGTGATGCTGACAGAAGTCGCCGATGGCCCAAGGGGCTCTCAACGCGGCAACCTCGTAGACGGTGTGGTCACCAGACTACAAGGCACTCCCCTCGGGTGTCACACGAGGTGTAGACTGTCTGCAGCATTCATCAAGTAACGCCGTTGCTAGCCTATCATAAGTTGATATGGATATGCTGACTTTGTTCACTGAAGGACGCCATCAGATGATCATTCACCCAGGCTTAAATCCGCTTGATGGAGACGTGACAGCGGAAACTGCTCGACATTCCAGTGCGAGTTTCATGTTGTTGTTTCGGTGCCGTCCGAAACCCATGATGTTGAAGACTTGAACGCAAAATATTTGAGTGCTGGATTCCAAGCGTTGTGCAAGTCGGGGTTGATGTGTATCGTGTTTAGGATTTCAGACTAGCTCTGACCTCAGGATGTACACAACACCTGTGCACCCTCATTATGAGGTGATGTCATCGCGATTAAGCGAAGTGTTTGAACAACCCTCGAAGTCGTTCGCCCTCTCCGTGTTTCCCAAAAATGAAATGCCGCCGAGCTGTGACATGTCAGTGTGCGGCGTATAAGAGAGTGAGCACTCCTTCACTTCTAACCACAGTTGCAGACTCGTCTGCCATCGCCTTCAAGATCATCTCATCTCATACTTACAATGCTCTTCAATTCCGCTCTCATTTCTACTTTTTTTCTTGCTTGCTCCACTGTAGCGGTTCGCCCTCTCAAGTACCAGCAACAATCACGGATCGTAGAGCGGTCTACCAACGCCGTTTCCGGTTTCAGTAACGAGGCCGGTGCTTCACTGACAGGGGTGAGTCTGCAATCCGACTATGTGATATCTTGCCTCAATATGATAATTACGACAGACAACCTTCGGTTCAATTACTGGCACTTTCGTGACACCCGCTAGTGTCACCGGTCAAACTGACTCTGCGTTCCTGATCTATGTCAGCCTTTCGTGCCAGGATTATTTTCTCCTTGCTGGTGTCCAGTATAAGGTCACTAAAAACGGGATTGATCACCAAGGTGAGAAAAATGTAACGGTGCATCCATGACCATTACATACTCCTATTTCACCCCATAGCTTTGCTCATGTGGCCCCCCGACCTCAACTCCAATCCGGAGAGCATCTCTATTTCTACTCATGACAGCATCGAACTCTCTGTCAATGGAACTGTCAAGACGGGGGGGTTACTTAGAGTTAAGAATCTCACCACCGGTGAGGATCGGCACCAGGCATACGAAGCGTCTTCTCTGGGCTGCGTCACCCAGACTGCGAGCTGGGTGATCCAAAACGTCACGGACAGCGCCTTGCCCGACTTTGGTACGGTGAGCATCCGGGGACACGTTAAAGGCGATATGAAGTTGGGGGAGGCCTCCCACACCGACATCCAAGGGGTGACCGAGACTTCCGTCTCCGGTGACACTGTCACTATCCGGTATCTGTAACGGCAGGAACGTGAATAGACACTGGAGCTGAAGACAATGGTGGGATTTGTATCATTTGTCACGGTTCTGTTGCCTGAGTGTGCATTGTAACAATGTGCACCGATATGCATCGTCGGCGCTTGTTTCACTTTTCGCCCAGGCCGGCGAGTCTAGATTTGGTCGATCTACATTGTAATTATGTGTCCCACCTTTCAAGCAGTGTAAGTCTCTTGGGTGTTGCACATCCGAGTGACCCAGTTTGCCCAGCCTGTTAGCGACCTATCTTCTTCCGGAGTCAAGTTGTGGGTAGATTCAGTATTAGAACGCAATGCGGCAGTCGAACACCCCGGGTAACCGTCCGGTATCTCCTTAGTATTCACCATCGCTGTGCGGTGGATTCCAAGATGACACTCGGTGGATAGTGACAGTGTTCCCGATGATTGCGACAGAGCTCAGCAGCGTGGAGTCTATCTGCGTGTGGGGACCAGCAAGATCAGTCGCCACCGCATTCGTGAATGCCACCAAAGTAAATGTGGCAAAAGGAATCCAATGGCCAGCACCATCGACGCGTTGACGGTAATTCTCGACGAGCCACTCTGCGCCCTGCTGATAGAGCGCATGCGTGGATTGATTTCCCTGGATGCGGACTATTTTTTGGTAGGATTCTCGACCTCGGCGGTGCCACTCATCATGAGGAATGCAGTGATGTAAGTCTGATGGTATCTCCAGGCGAAATGGATATGCCAGGTTTCCTACGCCCGCAGCGCCACACACACACACACTATAGAATGGGAATCAAAAAGGCGGTGGCAGCGCGGGGAGAGGCGCAATCGACTGCGCTTACCTACGCTCGACCAAAGTCATCGCACCGTGAGTATGGCATGAGGCTCCTACCGGGCTATGTAAGTCCGTAGTCCACGGCGGGGTCTCTCTGCCTCTGTGCTCCCCTCGTAATCGGGTGCAACAGTAATGCGGGGGCGAACCCAACGCGTATATGAATTTCATGTTTACCCGCATGGTACCAACTTCTACCATAGTCTATGAAGCAAACCCGTTTCTCCACGTGAATCCACAAACGAACGTTTACTCACTAGCTGACCCGTGAACAACAAGAAACTCTGCGTCTGAAATATTGGTGGGATGCTCAAATACCAGGATGCAAGGTGATATGTCGTCGTGATGGCGCATATAACCCTCGGTGTCTGGCTACTCGGAACGCATGCCCTCAGACAGACTCCGGGGATCGAGTATCCACAGCACCGCCTTCACAGACGTTTCCATAGGCTCTGGATCATTGTATCCACCCCTCCCAAACACCCTTCGCACTTCCTTGAGCACTGCTTTCACGCTACTTCTGTTTGTCGTCAGCGTGGTGTACCCCCTCGCAGCACCGGCGAGCATCGACCTGGCGGTGTGCATGGTTAACTTGGGGAGGAATGTTTGCGCCGCGGGTGGGATCTCTTCGAGGGTGTCCTCGCCGGCCGGCATAGATGGAGATCCCGATACTTCTGATACTGATACTGCCTCATGAGACAGAATTCCTATGCATGTCCGTGCAATCGCGTCGAAAAAGGTCGTCGACTCTGGCGTCTCGGCCTCTGCGGGCGGTAGAATCGAGGGATATACGCGAATGGATACGAGAGGCAGGAAACCAGCTGAGTATCTGGAGTGTTCCCAGTACGCGTCTGCGGTTGACGCTATTCCCTCCACGTCGCTCATGCTCGCGACTGCCGGCGCGGGCACGGGTGGTGCGCGTGTGCAGAGCGTCGAGCCCAACAGTGCATCGGCGCGCAGCCTCTCCCTCTCCCCACCAATCTTGGAGACGATCTGGAGACATCGATGGCGTGCCTCGCTCGTCGTCCAAAACGTCACGTTCGTAGCAACTGCGGACACACGGTCGCATATCTCTTCGAGAATCCCCCTGTTCATCTCCTGTAAGGCCTGTGCTGCGAGCGCGCGCGAGTGCTGGCCTGAGTTCTCCCAGGCGCCCTCATCGCCCTCGTCATCCTGCACGCCGTCCGGGGAATCATGCGTGCGCTGGGTCTGACGTGCGAGCAACTTGACTCTGTCCTTTTTCCAGTTGAGGTAGCTTCGAGGAGGGTCAAACCGGGCATGGGCTTCCTGTTCTGTTCGAGGCAAGGGAGAATGCGAGATGTCGGATATGAGGGCGATGAGTGCAGACAAGTCCAGATTGATATTGGTTGTCGGCTCAAGTGGCTTGCGTGCCGGTGGCGTCCTGGGTATCGGTACGGGTTCCGAATGGGGTCGTTCGCCGAGCTGAACGTCGATGCCCATGTCGCGTAGACATTGGATTGTCTTTGTGATGCGAGGGTCTGGGGTATCGTCTTTGAGTGGGTTGAGGCGAGTGAGACGGATAGTGACTAGTGGCGTGATGGTAGACGAGGGGCCGGGGATCGATATGGGGTTGGCTTTTGCAGCTGCCAGCAGTTCTCTGCCCATCCGCAGCACAGAATTGTCAAATTCGGTCTGCGCGAGACGGGGCCGCGACTCTTCCTCCTCGTCGCTCGTGAGATAGGAATCGAGCTCGCGGAATTCCATCATGAGGCGGGAATTTTTGATCCTGGGACGTTGAGCAAATGGAGGTAGGGATGCTGGAGGGCACTTACGTGTTGACCCTCACCCACCTAGCGCCGTTTTCGGCGACGACGTCTACCTTGACGGTGCGAGACTTGTCCGCAGAAGAGAAGGTGCGGTATATTGCGACGGGCTGGCGAGCATGGACAAGTTCGTCCCAGACGGCGATGAGGAAGGGTGCATTGGTGGATGAGTTGGCGTTTTGGCGGAGGAACTACTGGACGAGGTGCGGGTCAGCAACTGTACGGCGAGCAAACTTGGGTAACGAGGATACATCGCAGTCGCGCTTGAGCTCGTCGCGCAGGAACCTGAGGCCGGGGAGAGCGTTGTTGTTGTCTGAGGGCTCTGTGTCGATGACGGGGAGGGATGGGAGGTGGAGGTGGAAGTTCTGGATAGCTTGAAGACGGGCGAGGAGCGACATGTTGGAAGCTGTGTTGGTTATCTTTTTTTCCATGACCGACAGTGCTCGCCATCGCTCGTCGACGATCAGACCAGCCAAGCTCACCATCCCGCCTCAGAACCAGACGTCGACCGCACCGACGCCGACGCCGACGCTCCACACCGCTCGCATCCGCGCGCACCTCGCGCACCTCCTCCCCAGACATGCCGCCTTCTCCATCTCGCTCACAATCCACCAACTCAATAACGTCCCCCTCGTACACGGCGAATTCGGTCTCAAATGGAAGATAAAGGGCGTCACATCTAACTCGGGCACAGGCATCCTCGACAAGGTCAAGGCCAGAAAGGCAAAGGCGAATCTCTACTCCCGGTCCGCTTCCGCGACCAACGCTCCACCGTCTATGGCGAAGGGCAGCGACACGGACAACGTGTCCCTTTTTGACGTCGCCTCTGCCTCCGATGCGCATAGCATCGCCAACAGCAGCTCCAACGATCATGCCAACTCTGCTGCCGCAAGCGCACTCGGCCACTCGATGCACATCCCCATCCCAGCTGTCATCGTGTCGGGAAATTATCCCTTACCGTCGCCCGTGGTGCGCAGTTTCAGCGGTACGTCGTCCATTGCAAGCGTCGACAGTGTGTCGTCCTCCCCTTCGAATGCTCGCTTCATTCACCACCATCCCGGTTATCTGTCTGCAGACCGATCCCGACAAGCGCCAGCTCCGAGTGCGACGCCCACGCATGACGCACAAATGTTTCCCAACGGCGACGTTTCATTGAAATACTCCCCTGCAAAAGGAACCACCCCATTTGTCAAGCTCAAGGACCACAGCGTCGTGTGGGAACAGTCGCTCAAATTCGTTGTTCAAATGAGCGTAAGCAGAGACAGCCGCGAGCTCGCTGACTGTCTCGCCAAACTTGTCGTCATGCAGGTGGGTCTCTTCTTCTTCTCCCCGGTCCGTCGTGCCCACTGCGCCGTCCAGCGTGTGATCCCCGGTGACCCAGATGCGCCCCGGAACCCACGTCTCGGGGTCGTCTACCTCAATCTCGCACAATACGTCAATGCCGGCATCGTCACCAGACGCTATCTACTTCGCGAAAGCAAGACCAACGCCACGCTCAAGGTCTCGTCCTCGTCCCTTTTCTCTTGGTTCATCCGCTCATGCTGGGTTCTCCACAGCTCACCGTCCATCTCGAACACACCGCAGGCGAACTCGACTACGTGGCACCTCGCTTACCCAAAGACGAGATTCTCTCCGGGGTCGCGGGCATCCTTGAATCGTCCGACGTATACCGCACCCGACCACGCGCCTCGGACCTCTACACACGAGGCCCATCCGATTCCTCATCCAACGAGGCGGGCACCGCCTCCGGCTCGGACGCCTCCTCGGTCATCTCGGGCTCTGGTGCATCCCATGGCACCCCGAGTCAAAGCAATGGCCACAACCATAGCCACGCTCATGCTCACGGACGCGCGACGGCAGTCAAGAAGCAGAGACGGCCATTCGAGGTGTCCAAACTGCCCACGATCGACGACCCGAGGGGGACAGAGAAGCTGATCGAGGCGCTCTTTAATCCTACGCCAGTCACGCAATCTAGCAAGCTCGGCCCCTTTACTTACCTCGTCGAGGTAGAAGGGGAGGGTGATGGTGACGGCGACGGTGACGGCGAGGCGGATCGCGATCGCGAGCCTCACAGGGTAGGTCGCACCGCATGGCCAAACAAAGAACAGGGCGATACGAATGAAGCAGACGATGACGGCTCATTGTACGCCGACTCGCAAGACGAGAACGAGCACAAGGCGGACGGGGCGAAGACTGACTACCATTCGGTGCGGTCGCAGCCCTCGGTGCAGGGTTCTTTGCGGAGCAAGCCCTCGATACGCTCGCTTGCGAGCAAGGCTGGGCTGCAGCACGACGAAGAGGCTCAGAAGACGGCAACAATCAGCACCATGAACATCCCGACGCAGGGCTGGACGACAGAGCGGCGAACGTGGTGGCAAAAAGTGCTCAGCTCGCCGAACACCGGCGGATGACGGGACGGACGGGTGGATCTTTTCATCTAAGTCTTGATTCATGATTTGCATGCGACAGGAGGCTAGATCTCAAACTATAGGTAATTATGCATCCTTGGACTCTTTCTTGGACTCTTTCCTGGTAAAGCTCTTTCCTCATAGCTATATACTCATTTATTTAGACTACTTTTAAATATACTTATATCTACGACTAGTCTTTGGTTATTTATGGTCGCGTCGATGATACACTTTTCCATAGAGTTTGGGTTTTCTTGGGGAATGACAGAATTTCACGTGCAGGCGGCAGATGTCAATGATCGATAGCAGGTGTTGCGTCGAGGGCGTGTCGCACACGAAATCAATCGCCAAATCGAGTCGCCGGTGGGATCCTCGCATCCTCAAAAATGCTCACCAAGATACTACTGTCATTCTCTGTTGCTATACGCGCGCACAGAAGTTTAAGCACGACACAACACAAGCTAGCGTAAGAACACGTTGCCTCGTTGGGCGTGCGACAACCACTTCACCCCATGAAGACTCTATCAGTCAAGGTCATCCGCGTTCGTGTTGCCAACCGTGACCGCCTGAGGCTCGAACATCCACATCTGGGTGGTGTCGTTGGGCACGATTTCCGCGAGCTTGAGCTACACAGTTTTGGAATACATGAGTAGGCTTCCACGAGTGCGAGGGCCAAGAATCATACCGGAGTCAAGTTGTCGCCGCTGGAGAGGGACCACACCATAGCGGAGGGAATGGTCGAGTTCACCTGCCTCGGCGCCATGATCCTACGAACATGAGGGATAAGGCCTTGGAAACAATATCTGCAAGCGGATCGAAATACGGACCAGTATTGACCAACATGGGGGGTCGGGATGATGGACCAAACAGCCGAGGTGGCGCTACCGTGCAAGGTAGCTCCCTTTTGTTGTTCATAATCAGGATCACAAGTTTCACAACGTACGTCGAATGCAAGAGACTTACGATGTTAGCCTCGTCGACGAAAGCATACACTGCAGTTTGGGTCGCAGCGCTGGTAAGCGTGAACTGGTTGACATTATTGCCGACATTTTCCAAGTTCCACTGTGCGGCACAATCCAGTCGGTATTAAGTCGAGTGTTGGTGGATGGTAAACACAGAGACATACCACCATGTTGTGCGAATACGAGTTGTTGACATAGCCGCCGATGATGCCAGTGGACCAAGAAAATAGCAAGTCGGCATCCTGGGCCCTGAACTGAGCGTTGAAGATCCTGTACTGGCCGTCGGTGAGGAGAGGCATGATGATTGAACAGAACGCTCGGAAGAGGTCACTGCTTCGAGGGTACAAGACCGTGCGTTTTATACCCTGCGGGGTTGTGAGACCGATTTATTAAGG
>QFES01003328.1:0-10849 GCA_003316375.1 Tylopilus plumbeoviolaceoides
GTCGTTCGCAGGGCGGGTTATCCTCCTTGTCGGAACGATATGATCGGTAGCAACCTGGCCGTGGGCACGATTCGTTCTCGCATTTGTATATCTGAAAAAGACAACACGGCGCAGGTAAGCGTTCCTGCAAGACGAGAAAAAAGACGTCGAAAGCACCTTGGCGTTGGCATAGCCGAGTTTGATGGTGATGTTCCGCACGAGCTCGTTTTTGAATCGGACAGTCATGACACCCGAGATGGCTTTTACGACGGTAGATTTTCCGTGCGCGACATGTCCGATCGTACCTGCACATCGGTACGACACTGGTTAACACTATGATCCAAATGCTGAGGCGAGTCCACATACCCAAGTTGATCGTTGCCTACAACCGCGCGAACATCGTTAATATCGGCTCATTTCAGATGGAAACAGAGGAAAAGATGCACCTGTTTTGATATCACCTCGGGCGACAAAGGCGTGAGGGTCGATGGGTCGACGTCAATCCTGGGTACGTCCTCAACGTCGTCGTCAGACTCTTCCGAGGCAGATTCGTCGGGGTGCTTTTGCAGCGTTTCTTCGTCCGACATGGTGGTTTAAGCGCAAGCCTCGGTTCGCGATCAGCGATAGATCGAGTCAGTAACACGAGACCCCTCTGGAGGGGTCGTGTAAATTTATGTTATTCGACCCCGCAGAGGGAGGTTAACTGGACAACTTCTCCCGCGCGTTTGTACATACATTCCTCGTAAAGGGGCCATGGTTGTATTCTAAACCGCTCTTCCTGGTTCTCTTTGAGACATATCCGCCTTCTCTATCCCCTTCATCTGAACCTCGGTAGTCATTTTTTAGAACAGGAAATGCTCGGAGAGGGTGAGGGGACAGAGTATACCGGTTCTCCCTCGCTTACGACCCCACTCTCCTATGGTAACCCAGCAGACGCCAAATTTCTCGGTCAAACAGGCAGGGACATCCCTCCCTCGCCGACGATCGAGAACCCGGGGCAGGTAAGTACACGGGTGCATTATATATATATATATATGTTGTTCCATGACGCCGACCACGCATGAGGTGTATCCAAAATCAGATCCGCAAGGTGAGGGCCTTTGGCGCATACAGCATCGCTATCTGATGCTTGTATTGCCCCAGCGGCATCTCCGTCAACCGTTTCCGGAACGTCCTGCCGATACGTCCTCAGCTCTGTCACAGGGAATCCCTACCTGTTCGAGAACGGGCTACTCAAGCTGGACAAGTCCATCGGCGAATTGATCAGGATGCTCGAATGCGAGGAAGCTTCAACAGGCCGCTCCAACAAGGGGTTCAGATACTTGGAAAAGTTCAGGAATTGGAAGCAAGAGCTCGTGGAGATGCGTGACCCACAGAGCAAATTTAATAGGACATCCGAAGAATGCGGAGAGTATGCATCGCCCAGTGAAGGGGGTCTTTTTGTTGAGTGACCGGCGTTCACATCGAATGGGAAAATTGGGGCACTCAATCGTCGCGTCCATTCCATGTACCCTAATATTCCTATCCCTTGAATTCCAATACATCTGCTTCGAGAACACTTCCATAGATCGTACACAGCACATATGGCGACCCAATCCAGAGAATAGAATTTATGGAAAGATACATCAGATATAGAAATCATGACACTGCTTGACTTGGGGAGTCACCCTTCATCCACGCGATTGCTGTGACGGTCGCTTATTTCCCGTGCAGAAAATTCCGAAATGCCGGCGCGCGCGAGTAGACAATCGGAGCGGAACGGGCTCCGAGTCGTCATCCTCACATGGAAGAGGTTGGATCTGTGGATCTGGCCGTGGAGGGTGCTGCTTGTGTACAGGACGAGAACGACGTGCAACCAGATCCAGCAATGATTTTTTCCGCCGCTTGTCTTCTGTCCGAGTCACTTTAGGGGGGAATGCATCTGGGGCTGAAACAACCGGATTAGGATGAAACATGTTCACACAGCGAGTTCAAATGAATCGTACGAGGCATGGAGGCAGCGATGTTGTTCAAGGGCCATGGTGGCACACGTAGCCGAACGGCTGTACTAGTTGGTTGTTCGAGCTGTGGCTTCCCAGGCGGCCGAGATCGGGCACTGATGTTTTTCATCAAGTCGGCTATGCCAAGCTGTGCGTAAGGATCGTGGTTGCGCCAAATGACGAGCTGAGTGGTCAGTGGCAAGAGCAACCTATCCACTCGTCCTGTGATAAAGATGAAATTAAATCTGTGGGTATTCGAAGAGGAAGCTACCTTGGAGTTCCGTAAGAAATTGGTCTTGGTGCTGACGAATGATCAAAACGAGCATTTTAAAATAGGCTGATTTGTAGGGCTGGTATTTAGGAGAACATGAGGTAAAGAGGTGAAGTTTCATGCCCGCTCGGTTGAGCGTCGTTCGAGCCACCTAGCGATATTGAGTTAGCCCAGAAATACAAGTACCCGAACAGCGGGCGGAATAAATGTACCTCCATGATTGCCAGTAGCTGTGAGCGTGTGTGTTCAGAAACGGCGAACGACACGTAATTGAACATGGACCAACCTTTCTGCCGTGACATTGCACGTCGGCGTCGGTCAACCGCTCGTTGTATCGACAAATGTCTTCGGATGCCTCCAAGAAATTTCGTAGTGAAGACAGGCGGTGAGCAACATCGATCGCAAATCTCTGTACAGACGTGGGTGAAGATAACTGTGTGTCCGTGGTCATGATGAGAAACGGATCCCCTTGGGAACGGAGAACAAGGAATCGAATGCGATAGCGACAAGGTTGCGTTATCAAGTCTTGGGAGGGAGTGGAAACAAGGAGGAAACGTGAGGAGGGGTTATATATACTAATTGTAGGATTGGAGGCACGTTAGGACTGCATAGTAAAAGCGGTACATTCCGAGAAGGTCTGACAGTGGAACCACCTGTGCCACTGTTCCTACATTGTGTCGGCTAATATCGCTTGGACCGAATAACAATCCACCACCCATTCGTGCCTCATTTGGACTGAGACACTGATTTTTGGGGCCCTGGGATGATTCTGTGGAACTTGGTGGCAATCAATAGCGTCCGAGTGGACGTCTCCACCCGGATGGTCCGTGGGAAGAACATGTCTTACATATTATGTAATACGTAAATTCGCGTCCTCACCCGCGTTCAATGATCAACGCGCGGCTCAGTCATGGAATCCTCCACCCACAGGCTCGACGCCGAAACACAGCGGCAAATCGAGCTACGACGGCAAATTAAACACTTGCAGGCCCAGCTAAAAGACACCCCGGACGATCCAAGCCTCCAGTCGCCAAAGCGGAAGAAGCCAGACGCGGCGGCGGTCCTAGCACCCGCAACACCCTCTCCAAGTGAGCCTGGTGGTTCCATGCGACAATGGCCGCTCATTTATCTTGGATCACAGGGAAAAAACGGCGGGTTGATCAGACTGCCGCGCAGGGACGTAAACTACACGCTGTGGGTCGTCCGTCCACGTCGGACCGTCCGCGGGCCCAAGACAGCGTGCGCCCGGTTGGCACGCCTGTCTCCATCCCCCAGCACGCGAAACCAGCACCCTCCAATGTACTTGCCAATCTCGCCACCCTCCGTGCGCGACCCACTCCGCGCTCCGAGCCGACCCTTGTTGTCCGATCGTCAGACCTTGCTGAGATACCTAAGCACAAAATTCCCGACCCTTGCGCACAATCGCACTCATCCCAAGAACGTGGTGTCGAAACACCTGTCGCGTCGACTTCACAGGCGAGTGCGTCTCGGAGAGATGACAACCTCGTGCTCTTGGAAGACCTCCAGATGGGACCTGCGGATTATAAGCCTCCTCCAGAGGACCCTTTGTTCGAGCGCCTAGAACCAAACTCTGGCATTCATCTCTCGTACGTAGTTTGTCCCTCATGCTTCAAAACATTTTTTCCTCCTTTTGCGACATTAATTAAAAGATAAATACATGATGTTGACATAATGACAGGTCTCGATCCCTCTCGCACGAGGACCTCCAAGAGTATCTCCGCGGGCGATATTACCTCTCCCCTTCACGTCTTTACTCCTGTATACGGCTACTCCCAAACAAATCCGGGTATGATGTACCCGTCGACGGTGATTGGGTCACGATCGCTGTAGTAGCAGAAAGAGGCCCTGTGAAACACACTCGGGCACCTGTGGATATCACTCCCGGAGATGATGGTCGTGCGTCCGATGGTGAAACAGGCGGATCAAAGCCTGGTCACAACGCAGGTGCCCGTGCCAAGTCCGACAAGAACGCTCCGAAGGTCCATACGAAACTGCATGGGAAAAAGTATGTGAGCATGAAATTGATTGATTTCGGGGCTCGCTCTCGCTCCTCTGCTTCTGGGGGAAAATCCACAATCAGGGGAGATGCGTTCTTGACTTTGCTGCTGTTCGAGTCAGATAGATTCGATAAACTCACTGCAGAGAACGGGAGTGTCAAAAAGATATATCAGGGTGGAAGCAAAGGTGCATTCGAGGCAATGTCTAAGCTCAAAGAGGGGGACATTGTCGCCCTCCTCAATCCAAAGGTTTTGAAACCACTCCAGGTTCGTCCTCCGTCCCATCATTGTAATAATTTCGGAGCTTACTCATTCCTAGCGAACTGACAACACGCCGCATCCTGTGGACAACATTCTCGCGGTCACCCCTGAATCTGCAGCCTCGATGGCGATTATTGGCCGTGCTCGTGATCTCGGCATGTGTCAAGTTACGAAGAGGGACGGTAAACCCTGTGGAAGTTGGACGGACAAAAGGGTGAGCGATGTCTGCGAGTGGCATTTGACGAACGCTGTCCAAAGACGGCGAGCGGGGAGAGCAGAATTTTCAGCCGGGTTCGTCCTGTCTTTGTTCAAGCGGTGAAATATCAACAATTTTTGTTTCGCACAGGACGTCGGGGATGACGACGACCTCTACTTGCAAGCGTAAACCCGAGTTCGATCCCTCTCGTCAGTGGGGTCTTCAACCTGAGCCCGCTGCGGGGAGCTCGGTGTACATTGTTTCGGGACACGTCGTGGGTGGGTCCGCTAGGGATATGTTCGCGGCCGAGAAACTGGGCAGAGAGGCACAGGAAAAGGCGAAGCGGAGGCTCGGAAAGGACGCCGATAAGGAACTGAAGTTGCTGCTGGACAGGGATAAGGAAGGGATGAGGGCTGTGACGAAAGCTCGGGAGGTCGCGGCGAAGCTGCTGAAGGTATCCGAGGGTGGGAAGGGGAAAGAAAAGGGAAAGAAAGCAGGCAAGGGCAAGGGCAAAGCGCCGGAGGCAAATGACGAGGATGAGGAGCCACCGCCGGAGAGTGCTCCTGCGCAACCCGCCTATTCGGCAAGCATCATCAAGCATCTTGGGTTCGATCCTGCAGCCAAAGCGGGACGGAAGCGTACGGAGGAACTCAGCATTCAGAAAAAGGTGCGGCCACTATTGCCAGATTACAGGACGCTTTATAACGTTTATACCATTTGCGTAGCTGGAAGCGCTGGCCGCAGTCCAGGGGTCGAGGAAGGAGATTAACCTCGCACGAAGACCAGGTCCCAAGATACGTTCCGGTGTCTCCGTTCCTGCCTTCATGGTCGAGCAAGATACCGGCGCCAATTCGGAAGAGCTGGATTCAGACCTGGATGTCGTATCCGACGAAGGTCAGATGGTGGATTTAGATGCTAGCAGTGATATCTGAATCGTATAGATGGTTGATGTTGCGGAATATACTATGGAATTGAAGGTTACGAGCGCAATCTTCTGGCGGTTCGGGGTTTGATAATTCAAGGATTTATGGAACTCGAGAATGTATCAATCGCGAACACCGCACAGACCCCCGACTTGATCGACACGCAGAGTCTCGCAAACTCATCTCAAGTAGTAACCAGGTGGGTCGACAAAGTTATAGACGTTACTATTACTTAGAACTCTTGGATCGGCCAGTTTACCGTACTCCTGGCCGAGATCTTTGAGCAGTGTTGACTCGGATGTGTCACCAAGGTATCCTTAGCCGAGGGTTACCCCGGCAGTGGCCCAACTCGTGGGTTCATGTCAATGACAATGCATCCGAGAGCACGCCTTGGTCGAAGATAAGGTCCCCCCGGCTCTAGTAACTTGCGCTACCTATCACTGCAATGCCAAGGGGGGCATACTTATATAGCCCCGTCGTCGATCGCCTCAAAAGAGGCTCGCTTCGAGGGGCAAGCAGGGGGGCCTTTGCACCTCCTCCGGCTGGTCTGGGGATGCTTACCCCGGAAACGATGGCATGGGGCATAGCCCATTAATAAACACCACCATGCCCTCCTCCAGATTCAGACTAACGTTCATCATTGGGTATGGAACCACGGCATTCATCAAGGTACTTTCTTCGCACCTTTATGTGACTGGAGGGGTTCATAATCAACTTCGTAGCCTAGGGGCGAGAGAACGACGAAAGAGGCGAATATGACACATCTTTTCTTCCCGTTCCAGGAGCGATGTGCATATATCATCTGCAGATGAGTTTGGAGGCTGGCACAAAGGCTCTACTCGATGCAGGCAAAGCATGCCGTGTCTGCATGCGGTAGGCAGCTTGAATGACATCTTCACAGGCATGACATACGACGCCGTTGAGGCCGCGTTTGTTGGCTATTGCTATGGGGAATCTACGAGTGGCCAGGCATGTCTTTCCATCAGCCATCTTTTTGGTGCCATCGTCACTCACGCGCACGTGCTGCATTCAAGTTGCAATGCAGAGGGCACTTTATAACTTCGGCATGACGGGCATCCCTATCACGAATGTCAACAATAACTGCTCCACTGGAAGCACTGCCCTGATGCACTGCCTAAGACATCCCTCGTGGAATGCGCTTTGGCGCTCGGATTCGAACGCATGGCAGCCTTACTAACCACTTTTCGGACCGTCTCGGGCCGATTTTTCTGCTGGGTTCCAAGACCTAAGAGAGTTGGAGGAAACGCTCTGGGCCAGTGGCTCCGAGAATGTTCGCGGACGCCGGGAAGGAGTGCTGTGCTATGTATACTAGTAGAGCAAACGTCGAGCACTTTACAAAAATCGGTGCGTTTGAGGTTCCATCGATGCTGGTGCACCGCGCATCCATCATGTGGCGTTTACTCACGATATTCGTTACCTTGATACGATAGCTCCCAAGAACCACAAGCATACTATCAAGAATCCGTATACCCAGTTCCGCGACGGATGGATAGAAGCACAAGTCTCGAATTCACCCAAAGTAACTGACCAGCTCACCAAGCTGACGTGTGCGCCGATATATGTGAGTCGATCAATTCGTTCATTGCGCCAGCAAACGTTGATTTGGTGCCCTTGCTGGGGCACAGGATGGTGCAACTTGTTGCGTAGTGGCCTCCGAGGACTTTGTACACGCTCACTAGCTTGAAAACCAGGCTATCGAAATTGTCGCGCGAATACTCGAGACAGACGATCCAGCCACGTTTGAATCAGAGAGCGCTACGCAATTGGTTGGGTACTGGACGACAAAGAAACGCGCAGACAAAGTCTTTGCCCAGGCAGGATTTGGACCAGGACAAGGACGAGACCAGGTTGGTGTGCTTGAGCTGCATGATTGCTTTGCTCCAGCAGAGATATGTATGTATGACAACTTCTCTCGCCACCATCTGACAATCATAACAATGACATCGATCAGCTGATAACATATGTCACTTTGAGTCTTTGTGCTACAGATGTGGCGCACAAACTTGTAGACAATAGCGACATCACCCGGGCCGTAAGATCTCGTTTCTAGGAACAGTGGGCAATTCTAACCTGACCTAGTATAGTGGAAAATATATCATCAATCCGAGTGGCGGCCTTAGAAGCCACTCTATCGGTGCGACTGGGCTACGAATGTATTTTTCCATTACAAGTACGTATAGCACACTCCACCACAGCATTGAATTAGTTCCATCCTAGTGCAATTACATGGATGTGCGTCCTTTCCCCGTCATGACGTCTTTCTTCTCAACAGACTGCGCAGGGTGTGGCAAGTCCCAAACGCAAAACTTGTTCAACATCCTGGACAAGTGCGGAAAGTATGGCCTTGTTCACAACCTCGGTCACGGTGGTGCGGCAGTCGCCTGTCTGTCTGTCGCGTCGTCCCGAATTTTTTAAGCCGGTGGCGAGGATGGTCGAACAAGGTGTGTTTACCAAGGACCTAGCTCAGTTTCGCTCATGCTGATCCGTGCTGAATGCCAGGCTTGGGTATAATCGCGCGACGGAATGCAGGCTGATCACGAGTGTAGAACCTAGCAAACAATCGAAATATGTGCTTGAATCAGCAAGCTGTGATGGAGGCGTCGATGCTGATGATGCGCTTCAGGTTGCATCCTCTGAGGCTTTCGTGGAATTCCCCTTCGAGAATCATAAAACGACATCGAACAAGAGTGTTTCAAGACATGGCGGCGGAAAGCCACCACCGACCGCCATAGCCCGTGATGAGTTCATGGAAAATGATAGTATCATTGTATCAATGAAATGATAGCCATGAACATCGTGGGCGGTGACCGCATTCATAGTCATGCCTATTTTTGACTGGCCCCTATGAACAAAAATATTACTTAGCCTCTTTCGGCGGCTATGTGGTACAGGATTCTCCCCAACCAATCGCACTCGCCTCCGTGCGATAGCACGACCGCGGGAATGCCACCCGCCACTGCATGGCTTCTGGCGCGTCAGGGTTTTTGAATCACTGTCGAGCAAGGTTTCGGCAACCGATCTGTGTTCAGACATTCAGCCTTGGGAGTGGATCATCATCATGACATGCTGTAAACTCGTTACTCAGCTGCGCTGAATAAAATAACATTGCCATTACAGCTGAATGATTTTACTAATCTCCGATGCCAAAATCCTCTTGCGAAGACTTAGAAGCGAACATACAAGTCAGTGTGCCTATTTTTCTGTACATGCTGAGACGAGCCAGCTGCCAGGCTATTCGTTGTCGGGCAGTCCAAACAAACCTGTAGGGGTCCAGCCCGCCGCCTTTGTCGGACTGCCTCGACATTGACACGCGTCACGTGACTTTTGTATAGTGACTCCGAGCATCTTCGGAATCGGATGTCATTTATTTTAAGTTTCCAAAACGACGAAGATTGACGCCATACCAGCCCGGCATGTTGTTGAGGGGGAGAGTGGTGGCTTGCTGTGCGGGATTTGCTACACCGTCGGCATCCCATCACAAGTTTCACAACTGCGGACTCACTGGCAGTGTATGACAGAAGTTACTCACGTTACGTACAGAAGCCTGAGACACTGAGCACTGGCAAGACCCGAAATCAGAGTACGAGTAGCACTGAGAGGCGAGTAGGATGCGGCTGCCGTTCGGACGTCATGTTGGCTGACACATTCTACCTTCAGGCTTCAGGTACCGCTCTGAGTCCGAGTCGCTGACCCATTTCACTCGATCACTCAACATGCGATAATGCACGTCCATGCCAGTGGTTCGACAAGCTGGCAGCACTACGAACCGTGCAATCCACATCATGGGTATGTGCCGTGTCTACGAAACCAAGGGACCACTCTCTAATATAACGTCTACCTCTCACTCTAACTTTATTCTTCGGGTGCTAGTAGTGCATTGTCCACCGTTGGTATGACCGGTGTGTATTTATTCCCCTCCAGAATCATGTTTTTCATGCATTTATCAGTTGCGGCGAGACCATCTGTACAAGTCATCAGCGATGAGAAACTCAACAATACAAACAAGATGCGCGTCCGGCTTAGATTTTGCGCCCCAAAGTCCCTCTGAGTGAGCAGTCAATCGAGATTTTTGCCCATGCGAGCTTGACCAAAAAAATACTGCTTCGATGGCCAGAACCTTTTTGACGGGTTTCGGCGTGTTTGGGAGCCCCGGAGGAGGAGCCACTGGTGAAAGGCAGCCGAAGGTTGAGTTTGACACCCCGATCATATTCGGTAAACATGTTCTCTTCGTCTGGTAACTTGCTGGGGGACGCAGAAGGTGAGTTGCATGGACGTGTGAAGATGGACGTTTACACTTTTCTAGACTTGGATGTATGGCAACGATCGATTAACTTGGTGTAAACCAGACATGGAAAAAGAGAACTTCTTTGACGCCGTGATGCTTTCTTCCGTTGCATCGAATGCTGAAGCTTCAAGCTTCAAGGTTGTCCCGACCTTAGTTAAGAAAAACCTGTTTGTGCCGCCACACGTTCGACATTTTCGCGCCAACGCACTGCATTACATCAAATACTGTCTGACAATTGATCTATTTCCGTTATCACCAGGCTTGCTCAGCCTTTGGATCGAGGCTTTCCTCACGATAGATCGTCGGGCAGGAGAGCCTTTGTGCGTACGTCAGCTGGTGTCCACTGACTCGACGGCCGTGCTGACTCCAGCCGAGTAAATGAAGGCTCAATGTTGCGCTGATTTGATCCCACGAAGAAAGATCCTGGTTCAAATGACTGTCGCAGCTGATAACTCCATTTTGATCTCGAGGCCCAGTTTTTACAAACGTGGCTGCCCCGGATTGGAAATTGCGTCTTCTGGGCTGGGAGCCGCATAGCAACGGTGCCAGAAAGCAGTGACGCGCGTGGCTCACCCAGGAACATCAACTTGTGCAAAGTTCGGGTTTCAGGAAGTTGATTAGTCGCTGCGCCGTACAGCATGCGCACATATGCTGTGAAATGACGACCGACGATGACGTTACCCAATCCCGAGTCTAGCCATTTTACGCTCGTGCGAATTGTTGAAATGAAATCGGACCTCATTGAGTCATTGTCATCTCTTTTCTTGGGTGCACTGCTGACTGAGATTCAGAAGCTGCCAAGACCTGTGGCGGCGCCCTCAACCTCGCTGCGCCTCACCACTAGTTCGCATCCGCGGACTGATGGCGCAAGCCGACTGCTAACCTTCGTGAAGTGTCCGTTGCAAACAGGTGCGCA